>NW_020869211.1:747951-760451 GCF_003789085.1 Penaeus vannamei
GTGGAGGGAGGCGTTTGTGGGAGGTTCTGGAGGGAGGAGGGATACGGGGGGGGAGGGGAATGCCTGTGGGAGAGGGCTGAGAAGAAAGGAAAGGGCCACCGGGGAAAGAGTTGGGGAGGGAAGCCACGGGTGATAGGGCTTGGGAGGGAGGGGGGGACAGTGGAAGGAGATGAGGAGGAGGGCCACCGGGGAAAGAGTTGGGGAAGAAGGGCCACGGGGAAAGAGTTGGGGAGGAGGGCCACGGGGGGAAAACGCTGGGGAGGAGATTCTGGGAAAAGGGAGCCACAGTGGAAGTAGTTGGGGAGGGAGAGCCACAGTGGAAGGGGCTGGGGAGAAAGGTCTTGGGAGAGAGGGCCACGAAAGGAGTTGGGGGGGGGGGGCCGGGGAGGGCCACGGGAGGGGGCTGGGGGAGAGGGAGGGGCTCCAGAAGAGGGAGCTTGGGATGGAGCAATTGTAGAGGGAGAAGGAAGGATAACATGATAAAGGGAGAAAGAGGGAAAACAGAAGAAAGAGAGATAAGAAAACTATCTGTTCAAAGGAGAAAGGAGAAAAAAAGGACAGACGAGAAAGAGAGAAATAGAAACAAAGCGAGAGAGAGAAATAGAAGAAAGAGAGAGAAGAGAGAGAGAGAGAGAGAGAGAGAGAGAGAGAGAGAGAGAGAGAGAGAGAGAGAGAGAGAGAGAGAGAGAGAGAGAGAGAGAGAGAGAGAGAGAGAGAGAGAGAGAGAGAAAAGAAAGAAGAAAAAAGAGGGAAAGAGAGAGAGAGAGAGAGAGAGAATGTGGAAGGAGGGGTTTAAACAGAGACGAGAATAGGAAGACGAAGCCAAGGCGAAAGCGCGAAGGGAGGAGGAGGAAAGGACAAAACGTGATAAAGGAAAGAAATAAAAGAGAGAGAAAAACGGAAGAGAATCTGGAGAGAGGAAAGAGAGGTAAGGGACGGGGAATAAGAAAACCAAAGGGAGAAAGATAAAGAAAAACAATAATAAAAAAGAAAGAAAATTCTGAGAAAGGAAAAGTGCGTTGGTAAAATATTTTCGTTTCGTTTAATTTCACACGTTACATATAACATGTACGTTGCAGTTTGTGTTTGGCAAAGATTACAAGCATGAAATGATAAAAAATAAAAGAAAATGAAATAAAAATAAGGAACTTTTACATCTTTCTTATTTATTATTATCAATATTATTTTTACTCTACAAAAGAAATAAACAATATCAGGAAAATATCAAAATTAGTGAAAAAATGACATAAAAAGGACAACATTTTCACACACAAACATGAAAAAAATATAACAATAAAATAAGGAAAACAACAACAACAGCAGCAGCAGCAAGCAGCAACAACAACAACAACAACAACCACAACAACAACAACACCATCACCACCACCACCACCACCACCAACAACAACAACAACAACAACAACAACAACAACAACAACAACATCATAACACGAGCCGGAAACCCGAAGCACAACAAAGGACTGCTCTAGGCCAGGGTTGCTGAGCGGAACAAAGTGCTTACCAATACGAGACATAAAGACGCGAGTTATGGCTTCACTCGATATTGCTTGCATATACCTACACGCAACAATGGCGTCCCCTTTAGCTAGAGCGTTCGAAGTGTGAAGCCTCGGCGAAGGGGGGACTAGGGTGAATGAAGCCTTGTGATTGATAAAAGGGATCTCGGTTTAATCATGAAGTTTGGCGATAAAAAGATCATCTGTCACAGCGAGAGGTATTTGATACAACTATTGTTATCATCATCATTGTCATTAATACTTTTATCATAGGTTATTCTATTTTTTTATGATAACGGTAATGATGATGATGATAACGATAGTTGTATGTTGTAATTGGTAGTAATAATGATCTTAATGATTAGTAGTAATGGTTGTGATAAGGATTATAGATAAACAATAATGATAAGATAAGAATGCCAACGATAACGATTAGGGAATTAAGTTAATATTAATTATGACAGTAACGAGATCATCAATTATAATAATGATAATCTTAACGATAAGAGTCATAATAATGATAACAGTAACATGATGTTGAGGCTGATATGCATAACAATGATGATGATAATGATGATGATGATAGTGATTATAATCATAATGATAATGACAATATGGTAGTGATAACAGTAGTGATGATAATGACGATAATAATGTTAATCATGATAAAGATGATAACAATATTGATAACGATATTAAAGATAGCAATAATGATAATGATAGTAGAAATGATAATTTGATAATAATAATAATAACAATAAAATGATAATAATAATGAATAATATAATAATGATAATGGCAATATGAATAATAACAATAATTCAAACAGATAATAATGACATAAAAATAGAAAACAATGATAGCAGCAATAACAACAAACCACTAGATCCTACAGGACCTCCTCGGGCATAAAAAAAAATAAAAAAAATCAATCGTCACAGGTAAATCCTCGTCGACCTCACAGCACACAGGCCCAGACAGAGACCCCAGACGACCTCATAGACAACCCCAGACAGAAACCCAGACAGAAACCCCAAACAGAAACCCCAGACAGAAACCCCGAGAAACCCCAGGAAACCCAGACAGAAACCCAGACAGAAACCCCGAATGATAGAACCCCAAGGACACAGAACAGACCTCCAGAAACAAGAAACCCCACGACGATGGAACCCCAAGACAGAAATGCAGACAGAAACGAAACTTCCCAGACAGACAGAACTCCAGACAAACCTCCTAGCACAAGAAGCAGACAGAAACGCCGATGGAACCCAGACAGAACACCCAGAACAGAAACCCAGACAGAAACCAGACAGAAACCCCGATGGAAACGCCCAGACAGAAACGGCCCAGATAGAAAACCAGCATGGAACCCAGAACAGAAACCCCAAAACCCCAACAGAAAACCCGACAGAAACCCCAGACAGAGAAAACCCCATGGAAACCCCAGATAGAAACCCGATGGAAACCCTAGACAGAACCCCAGACAGGAACCCCCAGGAAACCCCAGATGGACAGAATCCCAAAACTCCTAGAAACATATGGAAAACCCCAGACCCCCAGATAAAACCCCGATAGACGAAACCCCGATGGAAACCCCAGATAGAAACCCGATGGAACCCTAACAGAAACCCCAACAGGAACCCCCAGAAACCCAGACGACTCCTAGGAACCCCAGACAGAATCCCAGACGACCTCCTAGCACAGGAACCCCAGAGGACCTCACAGCACAGGAACCCCAGACAGAAACCCCGATGGAACCCCGCCACACCTGCGTCCTTGTGTTCTAACTTGGACACCTGGACAAGCGGTCGATAACAAGGGTCTCTGTAGGAAGTCTCTTGGGCTCTGACTCCTTGTTCTTACTTCCTTCTTTCTCTTTCTTTCTCTATTTTTTTCTTTTTTTTTTCGTTTTTGATTTGTGTCTTTCTGATTTTTTTTTTTTATTTTCTTTATTTTTTTTTGTTTTTTTTTTTTAATTTTTTTCTTTTTCTCTTCTCCCTTTCTTTGTCTTTTTTCGTTGAATTATTTGTTCTTTCTTTCTCTTTTCTTTCTTTTCCTTCCGTTCTTGACTCTTTTCTTTCTTCTTCTCTCCCACATCAATTCCTCCTTCTCCCTCCCCCTCTTACTCTATTTTTCCTCCTTCCTCCTCTCCTTCTCCCTTTCTTCCCGCATTTCTTGTCCCTTCTCCCTCCCTTACTACTTTATTTCCTCCTTCTTCCTCTCTCCCTATTTCTCCTATCTTCCTCCTCCCTCCATCTCGCCCTCTCTTCCTCCTTCTCCCTCCTCTCTTCTTCACCTAAAGTAAACCTCCTTCTGCTCTAGCCTCCCCTCTCTCCCTCCCCTTCCCACCCCCTCCCTCCCTCCTTACCTCCCTCGTCTCCCCTGTCCAATTAAATGCTCCTCCTTCGCCTTCCTGGAACGTCTTTAATCTCTCCCTCCTAAAAACTTGTTTATTTCCATCTCTTTCCCCTCTCCCCCTTTTTTAAGTGTGTCGCTTCTTATCTCTTCCTCCCTTTTTTATGAGTGTGACGCTCCTTCCCTCTCTCTCTAATAGTGTGCTCCTCTGCCTCTTCCTCTTCCTCCTCCCTCGTCGTCCTTATCCTCCTCCTCCTCCTCTTCCATTAGCTCCTTCTTCTTTTTTTTTTCTTCTTCTTTCTTCTCCCTCCTCCTCCTCCTCCTCTACTCTTCCTCTTCTATTCTCTTCTTCTTCTTCTCTTCTTCCTCCCCTCCTCCTCCTCCTCCTCCTCCTCCTCCCCCCTCTCCTCCTCCTCCTCCTCCTCCTCCTCCTCCTCCTCCTCTTCCTTTGTTGTCGTCTCGTGACCTGTCTCCCTTATGAGGCTTCTCCCGCATATGCATCCGCTTCACCCTACGCCCTATTTTACATAACGGGAAATCCATTGCAGGTTATCGCATTAATGTTAGTTGGAAATGATAAATCGGACCGGAGCCTAATCTGTGCATATGGCCCCCGGTTCGTATTAGAGCGTCCGGTTCTCCTGCTGTGTAGATCCGAATGTGTGCCTATGGTATTTGTGGATGTTATCAGGGAATATGGAATGCACAAGGATAATGATATTGAAGGGGGATTTATCGTTATCATTTTCCTTTTCAGAAATACGTGATTTTAGAAAAAAAATGGTTATGTTCTTTTTCCAATTACGTAATATTAAAAAACTATATCGTTATTATTTTCCTTTTCACAGATACGTAATAGGAAAAAAATATTATTTTCTTTTTGTAAATATGTAATATTAGAAAAAAAAAAACGATGATTTTCTTTTTATAAATATGAAATATAAAAGGATAATGATCATTTTCTTTTTTACAAATACGAAATATGAAGTGAGAATGATGTAAAAGAAATACTTTTTAATTCTAAAATTGGAACTCTATTATGATACAAAAGGACATAAAGACAAAACCGAAAAAAAAAATGTAGTTACGTAATATTAAAAAAAACGATAATTTTTTTTACAAAATATAAAATATAAAAGGATAATGATCATTTTCTTTTTTACAAATACGAAATATGAAGTGAGAATGATGTAAAAGAAGCATTTTTAATTCTTCTATAAATTGGAAACACAAAGCTATAACGATACAAAAAAGACATAAAAAGCAAAAACCGAAAAACAAAATACTAAATGAGACGAAAAAAAGAGAAAAAAAAAGAAAAAAGTATATATAAAAAATGGTAAATTCGGAAGGCAGGACATGTAATAACAGGGTCCACGTTATTCGGCTTCTCCATCAGAATTAGAGGGAATTCGGATCAAGATGGACTCAATATCGAAGCACGTCAATTACATCTTTTGTTTTGTGCAGTCATTGTATTCCATGACAGTAATATCTGTGACGATATTCATGACAATGACCTAGACATACTTGGACATATATAAACACACACGAAAATAAACAAGTAGATATATAGGTCGATGTTATAAATAAATAATCAAATAGATACCTAAACAAACAAATATACGGTATACATATATACATATATACAAACATGCATACATACATATATACGTACATACAAAAACGAACACACACACGCTCACGCAACTCATTTATTTACCGAGTTGGACCACGTTTCGTATCCGGAAATGGTAGCCCTTCTAGTTCCAAAATCCCTCAAAATCTTCATGTCCAGACGCTGATACGTGTCTTAATAATATCCTAGTAGTAGAAGTAGTAGTAGAAGGAGGAAGAAGACTGGGGGGAGAAGAAATATCCTCGCTATATGGACACTGACGATGACTCACATCCCGTAGGACACGCGACACATCAGGTGAGGATACTGGTATGCTGGATGTGTAGGGGTATGTAGAATTGTAAATGGAAGAGAAGGAGGACTAGGACTAGGAGGAGGAGGAGGAAACAGAGGAGGAGGAGGAGGAGGAGAAGCAGGCTAGGAGGAAGAGGAGGAGGAGGAAGAAGAGGACGACTAGTAGTAGTAGTATAGTAGTAGGAGGAGGAGGAGACGACTAGGGGAGAAGAAGGAGGAGGAGGAGGAGGTGGTGGTGATTTAGGAGGAGAAGGAGGAGGAGGAGGACTAGGAGGAGGAGGAGGACTAGGAAGAGGAGGAGAAGTAGGAAGAGGAGGAGGAGGAAGGGGAGAAGAAGGAGAGAAGAGGAGGAAATTATCACCTTGCGTGATGTGTTGTTACTGTGATAGCTGTAGGATGGTGTTACTGGAAGGTCCCCTCTGAATAGCTTTTATGCATGTTTCTCGTCTCTTTCTCTCTCTCACTTGCTCGCTCCCTCTTTGTCTGTCTCTCTCTCGTCTTCTCTTTCTCTCTCTCTTTCTCTTTCTCTCTCTCTCTCTCTCTCTCTCTCTCTCTCTCTCTCTCTCTCTCTCTCTCTCTCTCTCTCCTCTCTCTCTCTCTCTCTCTCTCTCTCTCTCTCCCTCTCTCTCCGTCTTTTTTCTCTAATCTACAGAAACCAACAAAGCTAAATATAGAAACCCTTCACAAATCTCGAAAAGCCCTCTCTCTCCCCCCCCCTCCTCCCACCTTCCTCTTCACTCTCCTCCTCCTCCTCCTCCTCCCTCCTCCCTCCTCCTCCCTCCTCCTCCTCCTCCTCCTCCTCCTCCTCCTCCTCCTCCTCCTCCTCCTCCCTCCTCCTCCTCCTCCTCCTCCTCCTCCTCCCTCCTCCTCCTCCTCCCTCCTCCTCCCTCCTCCTCCCTCCTCCTCCTCCTCCTCTCCTCGCCTCTTGAGAAAGTTGTCGGAATCTGAATCATTATTTTCTGAGGCACCGACTTGGAAAATTGCCTTTCGCGAGATCCTGTCGCCATGAAGTGGTAACGGGAAGGGAGGGGGGAAAGGGAAGAGGGAGGGGAAGGGGGGGAAGGGAAGGGAGGGGAAGGGAGGGGGGGAAGGGGTAGGGGAAGGGAAGGGGAAGAGGAGAGGAGGGGAGGGGGAAGAGGGGAGGGGGGGTAAGGGGGAAGGGGGAAAAGGGGAAGGGTAAGGGGAGGTGGGGAAAGGGGGGAAGGGGTTAAAGAGGGAGAGGGGAAGGGGAGGAGAGAGGGGAGGGGGAAGGGAGGCACGGGATGAGGAGGGGAGGGAGAAGGGAAGGGGATGGAGGAGGGGGAAGAGGTGGGTAAGATGGGAGAGGAGAGCGGGGAAAGGGAGGGGGAGGGGAAGGGGGAGGGAGGGGTTGGAGAGAAGGGGAAGGGAGGTTCGCTAAATACTTGTGCATGACTCTGGCAGATCTGTCTGTGTCGGTCAAGCATGTAAACTGGAAGCAGTAACGTACGTACATACATACAGACACAAATACAGGCATAGGTGAACAAAATACAATTTAGCACATGTCCTTTCCGAAATATATAGTACGTACAAACAAAAATAGATTTACATAACCACTTTAAACAGCACTAACAAACATACAAGCACTCAAACACATACACTCCCAAACATCCTCTCTCTCTTTCTTTTTTTTTTTTCTGTACTCTCTCTCTCTCTCTTCTCTCTCTCTCTCTCTCTCTCTCTCTCTCTCTCTCTTCTCTCTCTCTCTCTCTCTCTCTAGCACACTCTCTCTCTCACTCCCTCACTCCCTCCTCCCTCTCTTCTCTCTCTCTCTCTCGCTCTTCGTTCTCTCTCTTTCCCCTCTCTCTCGTCCTGTCTCTCTCTCTCTCTCTCTCTCTCTCTCTCTCTCTCTCTCTCTCTCTCTCTCTCTCTCTCTCTCTCTCTCTCTCTCTCTCTCTCTCTCTCTCTCTCTCTCTCTCTCTCTCTCTCTCTCTCTAGCACACTCTCTCGCTCACTCCCTCCCTCCCTCTTCCTCTCTCTTACACACACAACTCTCTCTCTCTCTTAACCACACAAACACACGCACACCACCACACACACACACACACACACACACACACACACACACACACACAACACACACACACACACACACACACACACACACACACACACACACACACACACACACACACACACACACACACACACACAAAACCACACACACACTCTCTCTTACACACA
Source organism: Penaeus vannamei (assembly GCF_003789085.1). Taxonomy (NCBI): domain Eukaryota; kingdom Metazoa; phylum Arthropoda; class Malacostraca; order Decapoda; family Penaeidae; genus Penaeus; species Penaeus vannamei. The sequence goes on from NW_020869211.1 coordinate 755,962, forward strand.
CAGACACTCTCTCTCTTTCTCCCCCCCCCACATCCCTCCCCCACACGGACCCCCTACCCCCCCCCCCACCAACAGCCAGACCCTAAGAGTTCACGCTACATCGCTTCCAGTAATTAGGTTTAATTTAATTCGGAATCTGAATAACTGCTCCATTAACATCGCTCCAATCGGCCTCGATCCTTTTCCCGAAGACGGAACACCTCTTTCTTTTACTTATTAATTTCTTGAAGCATTTATAGATCGTTTTGTTCTTAGTTCAGTGCATAAGGAAGAGGTTTTGATTGTCTTTTTATATGAATTTTTAAAAACATTTATAGATCGTTTTGTTTAGTTCAGTGCATAAGGAAGAGGTTTTGATTGTCTTTTTTATGATTAGGTCTTTTTATGTTTATGTATATGTAGATTATATATATGCTGTTTGTATGAATATTTGTTTATTTATCTATTTGTCCGTCCGTCTGTCTGTCTGTCGGTCTGTCCTAATCTGTCTGTCTGTCAGTCTATTTATTTATCTATCTGTTTATCAGTCAAATTATCTATATATTTGCCTGTCTACCTATTTATTTATCTACATATATATCTATCGAATAAATATATCTCTCTAACTATATCTATCTATCTCTTTATCTCTTTACCGACCTATCTATCCATCTGTCATTATCTATCTATCTATCTATCTAGCTACTTGCCTGTCCGTTTCTCTATATATCTGTCAATTAATCTACCAACAATTCGACCAATCAATCATTTTATCAATCCATCGATCTATCAGTCTATTTATGTGTAAGTGCATGCATATAAGTGTGTGTGTGTGTCTTTCTGTAAGTGTGTGTGTAGGTGTTTGTGCCTCTACGACCGTGTGTATATGTGTATTTGTTCTTCTACAAGTGTATGCGAATATGTTTTTGTGGTTCTTAAAGTGCGTGTATGTGTGTGTGTGTTTCTGTTAGCGTGTGTGCGTATGTGTTTCTGAACTCTATAGTGATAAATGCACACATAGGAAACATTAAGACGTTTCAATATACAAGAATAATGTCCATAAAATCTTATCCCATGTAGATATATTCTCACATTTCAAAGATAAAAGATAAAAATTGTAATACCAGTGATATGAACATCATAGTTACAACAACAGAACGATAAGAAAACAACAACGATAAAGTTTGATAACAAAGTGACATAATGATAAAAAGGACAATAAAATAAAACAATAGTAAAGTTTGTGAAGAAATGAACATAATGACATAATGATATCGATCGTCACCTCAATCACATCAATAACGTAGACTCAAACATCAATAACATCAATAACATCAACAATACCACGGCCGGTAACAATAGCAAAGTCCTCGGCCGTAATAAGTACAAGAATCGAAAGTTATTACAAAATTATGAAGAATATTCTCAGAGGACGGTGTGTCACGAGCGTATCCAGATAAAAGGGAGAGGAAGGGGGGAAGGGAGGAGGGTGAGGAGGGGGGGGGGGAAGGGAGGGGGTGAGAAGGTAGGATGGTGAGGAGGGGCGGAGGAGGAGGGTGGAGGGGGGGAAGGGAGGAGGGTGAGCGTAGGATGGAGGGAGGGGCGGGAGGAAGGAGGGTGAGGAGGGGGGGAAAGGGAGGAGGGTGAGAAGGGAGGAGGGTGAGGAGGGGGGAAGAGGGGGAGGGAGGAGGGGGGAGGGAGTGAGGGTGAGGAGGGGGGGGAAAGGGAGGAGGGTATGGAGGGGGTAGGGTGAGGGAGGAGGGTGAGAATGGGGGGGGGAAGGGGAGGAGGGGTGGGGGAAGGTAGGAGGGTGATGAGGGGGAAGGGAGGAGGGGGAAGGGGTTGAAGAGAGAGGTGAGAGGGGGGAGGGGGGTTGGGATAGGGAGTCAGAAAGAGGAAGGAAATAGAGAGAATGGGAAAAGGTAGGGAGAAAGTGGTAAAAAGGGTGGATAAGGGGAAAGGATTAGAAAGAAAGGGAAGGAGGGAAGAAGGAGAGAAATGGCGGTAAAAGAGAATGAGAAAGGAAAAGGAGACTTAAGAAGGAAGGCGGATAAAGAGAAGGGGATAGGAAAGGAGAAGAGAAGGTGGCTTTAAAGCAGAGAAAGGAGGGAAAGGAGATAACTAGTAAATGTAGAGAGAAGGAGACAGGAGAGAGAAAAATAGAGAAATAAAACAAGAAAAAATAAATGAAAAAATAGACAAGAAAGAAAGAAAGAAAGAAAAAAGCCGATAAAGTAAAGCAGAGAGAAAGGTACAAGGTGAGAAAGAGCGAGCAGAGAGAAGAGAAACGAGGGAGGGGGAGGAGGGGAGGTACCAGGGGAGGGGGGGGTGATCGAGTCTTCAAGTGGCCTTCGAGGTTGTATTGGCTGACGTAATAAATTAATACACGATCTCGACATACCAACGGGTGGGGGCGGGGATTAGACGAGGTATGTGGGCGGTTTTGGGGGTGCTGTTGGGGGGGGGGGGAATGTGGGTTGAGTTGGGGTGCTGTGGGGGAGGAATGCGGTGGGGGGATGAGGGAAAGAGGTTGAGGGAGACACAGAGAGGACACACGTACTTGCACAAAGATATACGTACACTTTCATAAGCGTACATAGGAATGCATTTACAGATGCACGCAGCACACACAGACATATAAAAGGACTAAATCACAACACACACACAAACACACACACACACACTCACAAACAACACAACAAAATAACCATACACAAATACACAGAAATGAAAAGATAAACAAAAACAAAGACGAAATGAAAGTTACGTTCAGCACAACCGAATATCAAACCGGGCTTCTACTTGAAACAAATGGACATAACAACTCTCTCTCTTTGTCTTCTCTCTCTCTCTCTCTCTCTCTCTCTCTCTCTCTCTCTCTCTCTCTCTCTCTCTCTCTCTCTCTCTCTCTCCTCTCTCTTCTTCTCTCTCTCTCTCTCTCTCTCTCCTCTCTCTCTCTCTCTCTCTATTTCTCTTAATGATTTAAAATGTGATGATGAATGAGGGTAATGATGATGAAGGACAGCAAGTAATGATATCATTAATGATGATGATGAAATGATGATAATAATAATGGCAATACCACCAAAAGTAATAATGATTAAGATAAATATAGCAAAATGGTAATAGTAATAATGATGATAAGGACAATGATAATATTGATAGTAAAGAAAACCATAATGAAACTGCTAACAAAGATGATAACAAAATAATAAGATGATAATGATAATAAGAAATAATGATTATCGAAAATCGTAGCAATAACAAAATGACGATTAAAACAATAATGATAATATAATAATAATAATAATAACGATAACAGTGATGAAGAGAACGATGAAGATGATAACAAATGGGAGAAAAAGAGAATGAAGAGAATGACTAATAACGCCAATGCTAATGATAGTGAAATTAATGATGAAAGTAATGATGATATTGCCAACGCCAAAGAAACAATAAAGATGGAGAGGAGGGTAATAAGGGTAATAAAGACGGGGATTGCTTCCTGCTTCTCGCGTCTGTTCCTAACGGCCTCCAACACCTGGCTGAGGGAGGAGGGGGAGGAGGAGGAGGAGGAAGAGGGGGGGGGAGGAGGTAGAGGGGGAAGTGGAGGAGGAGAGGGGGGGAGGAGAAGGAGGAGGAGGATGGGGAAGGAGGAGGAGGTGGAAGAGGGAGGTGGAGGAGGAAGGGGGGGTGGGGAGAGGGGGGGAGAGGAGGTGGAGGAGGAAGAGGGGGAAGAGGGCAGGAGGGAAGGGGGGAGAGGGAGGAGGATGGGGAGGAGGAGGAGGACTAGTAGGAGGAGAAAGGGGGCGGAAAGAGAGGGAGGAGGGGGGGGAGGAGGGAGGGGAGGAGGGGAGGAGGAGGAGGATGTAAGGTAGTAGTAATAGTAGTAGTAGAAGGAGGAGGAAGAGGAAATTGGAAAAGGAAGAGGAGGAGAGAAAGAAGAGGAATAAAGTAGTGGAGAGAATGATGACGATGATGAAGAGGAGGAGGACAAAGACGACGAGGAGAAGGATAATAAAGGTAGTGATACAAATAATGATAATAGTTATTATTATGCTGATAGCGATAATGTGGACGATAATAGTGATGGTGACGAAAGTGATGATACAGTAATGATAATGATAACAATAATGACGATGATGATACTAATGTTGATAATAATGATGATAAGTGATAGCAATAATGATTATTGTATAATGATAACAATGATCATAATAATGAAAATGATAAATGATAATAATGATAATAGCAAAATAATAATAGTGACGATAAAGATGATAACAATAGTAATAATATGATGGATAAAAAGAAAAAAATAAGTGAAACAAAACAAAAAACACACAACAAAACTAAAAACAAAATCATAGGTAAACGCCAGGAAGAAAAAGAGAAAAAGGAGAGATACACAAAACAACACAACAACAAAAAAAAGGAGAAAGAGAGATAGGCAACGAAAATAGACATAGAGCATCCCAATAGCAGGGGATTAAGAGGATGGGAAGCCGTGG
>NW_020869211.1:777951-785451 GCF_003789085.1 Penaeus vannamei
TTACTTTGTTTATTTATTTATTTTTTGGTTTGTTTTTGTAAGGTATGTCTGTAAGGTATTTGTAACTATGTAAAATGTTTGTTTATGAAATATGTCTATTAATTGTTTGTTTATAAAATATGTTTGTAAGGTCTTTGTTTAAAAGTATGTTTGTAAAATGAATATTCATAAAGTATGGCTATTAAGTGTTTATTCATGAAATATGTCCATAAAATATTGATTTATAAAGTATGTCTATTAAATATTTATTCATAAAGTATGTACGTAAAATATTTAATTATAAGGTCTTTGTTTATATGTCTATAAACTATTTGTTTATAAATATGTCTGTTCTATGAAGTCTTTGTTTGATTGTATGTCTATAAAGTCTTTGTTTATAAAGCCTGTCTACTAGATATTTGTGTAGATAGTATATCTATTGGCCTGTATTTAAAGTCCTTGTTTATAAAGCAGTGTCTGCTGCGCTTGTTAGGTTTTCATTATTGTCATTATTATTACTAACATTTTATCTACGACTCTATAATCCCGCAAGATATAGTCCGAAAGTTGTAACTGTATTAGTTTCTCTGTAATCTATAAAAGACCACAATTATTTTCCGTTTCTTTGGGTATTGTATCTGCAACTACGTATCGACTGTAAAATCGTTAAAAAAGGTAAAGTTGGATAGTTCTTTGACTGTTGATGACTGACTGTGCTGCAGTTGACTGTTATATTGTTTAATGACTATGTGTGGTTGGCCTGTGGATAACTCTAGTTAAAATCTGCGACTGCACTTAAGCCCACACACATAAACACACACACGCATGTATAAACACACATAAACACACAAACACATACACAACAATAAATACACACACACAAAAACAAATAAACACACACAGACACCCACACACATAAACACACACACACAAACATATAAACACACACAGACACCCACACACATAAACACACACACACACAGACACCCCCACACAAATCATTATGCAGTTTGTTACGGTTATATCCTACATACATGTATTTTTCGAATGAGTGAACGCATGGAACCGCACTGACGCATTCAAGAATTTGGTTATATAATCTATACGTAAATTTGTAAGTGAAATTCCGTGAGCTTCTGTAGGTTTGTTGAAGCGTAATGTCTACATGTGTACAGGAGAAATACGTGACTGATGCATCCACTGCTGCACATTCAACTGGGCCCAGGTACACACACACACATACACACACACACCACACACACACACACACACAGGCACACACACACACACACACACACACACACACACACACATACACACACAGACCCAGACACGCACACACATACACACATCACACACACGTACACACACACATACAAAATACACACAGATACGTACACCCCCCCCACACACACACACACACAAAATACACACATATACTCAAGCAAGGTTGAAAGTACTTGTAATACTTGACAAGAGATGAAGAATCATTATGAATAACAAAGTCCCATTTTTGATGTATCATTCAGTCCTATTTTAAAATACTATTGCTATTATTTTTACTATCACGGTAATTACTATTATTATCGTAATTATTACTCTTATCATTATTTTCACTTATATCATTATCACTACTACTGTTATTGGTTATAATCCCAATGGTAATCATTAGCGCTACTACTCTAAAATGGTTATTATTGTTACAGGTATCATTATCATTATAACATTATTACTCTCATTATTAATGTTATCTATATTTTCTCATTTATAATCATCATCATTATCATTCTCATTATCTCTATTATCATATTCATAATTACTATCATCATCATCAGTACTATCATTATCCTCATTACTATTACTAACATTATTACTTTCATCGTCATAATCATTATCATCGTCGTTATATCATCATTAATATGGCTACACGATCATTTTAGTAGTATTATTATCCTTGCCTAACAATAAAATAATATTATTCTCAGCATCATGGCAATAGTATTATTTTCAGCACCATAGTCATGTTTCCCTGACACTATCACGATCATCATTTACCCCATCACAATCACCACCTCCACCACCATCATCATTTTAAAGCTATCAGTCGTATCATCACCACATATAACACCATTTTCAAGATTTATCATCACCTTTATCATCACCTTCACCATTCCTATTGGCAGTTTCCATCATTATTGCTATTTCCTCTTCGCTTTTGTTCCCAATAATTTTTTTTTCATAAGGAGCCGTTATTCCACTTTCGTTCTGGCGTCTCGGGATCTTGAACTTCTTTCGTTCTCTCATTTTCTCTTTTATTGGCATTTCTTTCTCTTCTGTTTGGTTGTGTATTTTCGCTCTTCTCTGTCTATTTACTTATCCTATCTTTTATCTGTATCTGTTAATCTATCTATAAATTGATCTATCTTCTCTCTCCCTCCCTCTCTCTCTTTCTCTCTCTCTCTCTCTCTCTCTCTCTCTCTCTCTCTCTCTCTCTGTCTCTCTGTCTCTCTCTCTCTCTCTCTCTCAACCAATTTATCAATCTATATCTATATCAATTTCTCTTCCTAATTTCCCTTCCCCTCTCATTATATTAATCAATCTATGTAACTCTTAACTTCTCTTTTGTTTTCTCCGCGTAAGCCTGTGTTTTTGTCTCCCCTCCTTCCCCTAATCTACCTAAATATTCATTGTTTCATCTACAGCCTCCTTCCTCTCTTTAGCGCGCTCTCCCTCTTCCCCTTTTTGTTGCCACCAAATTTCAATACCTTCTTTGTGTAAAGGTTATAAATGCGTTTCTATCCCCTCATTACAGTATCCCTCTTTCCCCTCTTCGTCTCTACACAATTGCTTGTTGGGTTTTCATTGTTTTTCTGGAGCTTCCGTAGGCGTGCGATATTTGGAGACAAGAATTATCGTACCGTCTGTCTGAATTATCGTGCAGTTTTGTCGGATTATTGTACAAGTAATGTTAAGATAAGAAAAGAATATGTATAATTCTGTTTGTCTTTTTGATCTAGATATATCCCTCTTTCCTATTTTTTTCTGTCTTTCTTACTCAGTTTCTCTAGTTTTCTCTGCCGTTGTATGATTCTCTCTCTCTCTCTTTCCATTTACACACACACACACACACACACACACTTATATATACATATATATATACATACAGACACACACACACACAACACACACACACACACACACACACACACACACATAATATATATATATATATATATATATATATATATATATATATATATATATGTGTGTGTGTGTGTGTGTGTGTGTGTGTGTGTGTGTGTGTGTGTGTGTGTGTGTGTCTGTAATGTATATATATATATATATATATATATATATATATATATATATATATATATATATATATATATATATGTGTGGTGTGTGTGTGTGTGTGTGTGTGTGTGTGTGTGTGTGTGTGTGTGTGTATGTATGCATGTATGTATGTGTGTGTGTGAGTGTGCATACATCAAGTAACGCATTTTTCTCTCTTTTGGTCTCTCTCTCTCCCCATCACACAACCCCTTCCCAATCTCAGAAATGAGATACGAGCAACAACCTACAATCCGTCGTTCCTTCACAACATCCGATTATCGTACGCCTGGCAACCTCGGCGAATCACGAACGCAAAAAAGCCCCAAGAACCCGTATGTAATGGACGCAAACCCCGTTCGTGGCGGTTCGTAGTAAGGACAACGGCGCTTTAACGGCCTCTTCACTCTTCGTAAATAGCCGGGGACCGTAATATTACGCATGGGTGGGCTGACGTGACTCATCCGTTAGGTCGTCATTATGTTTCCAGCATGTCATTATAGGCTGGCAACTGCTAATGCACGGCTCCTGTTTGACGCTCTAATTAGTTGTCGTTTTTAATGAATTATTGTTGTTTGTTGTTTTTGTTGATGCTGCTGCTGTTGTTGATGTTGTATTGTTGTTGCTGTTGTTGTTGTTGCTGATGCTGCTGATGTTGATGTTGTGTTGTTGTTTGCTGTTGTTATTGTTGTTGATGTTGCTGCTGTTGATGTTGTATTGTTGTTTGCTGTTGTTGTTGTTGTTGATACTGCTGATGTTGATGTTGTGTTGTTGTTTGCTGTTGTCGTTGTTGTTGATGTTGCTGTTGTTGATGTTGTATTGTTGTTTGCTGTTGTTGTTGTTGTTGCCGTTGACGATGTTGCTTTTGTAATTGTCATCGCCTTCATTAACATATCATTATAATTGTCAATAAAATTCAGCATCTGTTTTCTCATTACTGTTGATATCATAAATATTAAACAAATCCTACCAGCAGGAACACACACAAAGAATAACAATTACAACAACAAACGGAGACGCAAGATAATGATTAGAATTGCTTATCATTGAAAACGACGATGAAAAACTATTTGCAATGACACTAGCAAGAGAGATAACAGGGACAAAATAACAACCCCAGCAAAAGAAAAGAAAAGAAAAAAATAATTACAACAACAGTAACATTTACAACCGCAGAAACATTAGTAATTATCATGATGGCGACTGAGATGATAACAAATATAATGATAATTAACGTGGTAATGATAAGGATAACAATAATAACAATAATAATAATGATACTTATAATAGCAATGATAATAGCGTAATAATGAAGATACTGATGATGATGATAATATCGATGGAAATGATGAGAATAATATTAATAATGATAGTAATAATATTAGTAATGATAATAGCGATGATAACGATACCAAGAATTATATTGATAGTAATAACGTAATTGTGATTGTAATAGTGATAATAATGATAATAATTGTAGTATTAATAACAATAATAATAATAATAATCCTGATAATAATAACAATGAAATAATAGTAATGATAATGATCATAATAAATATAATAAAGACAATAACGATAATTATAATTGTTATTGTTATGATAACAAAATATAATGATGAGGATAATAGTAATTATAGTAATGCCAATAGTAATAAAGTAATAATAACAGTAATAATAGCAATAATAATAGTAATAATAGTAACAGTAATACTGATGATAGTGATTAGAATTATCATTAACATAATAATTGAAATAATAATAATAGTATTAATAAAAATAAAATAGGTTTGTAATAAAGACCATGATAATACTTAATGATAATATCAATAACAATAATAACAATAATAACAATAGTAATCGTTACAAAAATAGTAATCATTATGATCCTCATTATGATGATGAAAAAAATCATAATACAAATAATAACAATAACAATAAAAATAACAATCATAACAACAATAAGTAGGATAACAACAAATATAAAAAACAAAAAAAGAAAAGAGAGAAAAAACCCTTCAAAATCATAACAATAATGATAACGACAACAACGAAAAGAAGGGGAAAAAAAAAACTTAAAATCCTATGCCATGCAAGTCAGCAGTCGTAAACTTTATTACAAAGCCCCGTGCATGAAGGTGGCTGCTCGGGGTGGCTAAGTGCTGTCCAGGAACACCGGTCAGATTTAGGAGGTGGAGGAGGTGGATGGTGTGAGAGAGGGAGGGCGATGCGATCTGGTAGAGGGATGGTAGTGAACGTGGATATTACAAAGACCCGTGTTAGGGTTATAGGTCGGGGTGGAGCTAGAGGTGTAGAGGTGGAGTGAAAGGAGGTTTGTGGTTGGAAGTGAGGAGGCGGTCGGAGTGGGAGGTATGAGGGTGGAGAAGGAGGAAGGGTGTGGAGAAGAGGAAAGTGGATGGGTGGAGAAGGAGGGTGGTTGAGAGGGAGAGTGAGTGGAAGAGGGGGGGGTGGAGGCGTGGCGGTGGGTGGAAGGGTGGAGAGGGAGGGGTGAGGAAGAGGGGGGATGAGAGGGTGGTGATGATATAGGTGTAATAGAGGTGGAGAGTGTGGTGGAAGAGGGGAGGTGGTGGAAGGTGGGGAGGGAGGGTGGAGTTGAAGAGGGGAGGTGGATGGGAAAGGTGAGAGATGGAGGGTTGGTGTAAGGTGGGAGGAGTGAAAGGTGGAGAGGAGAACTTTATGTGGAGAAGAAAAGGAATGTAAGTTGGAAAAAGTCGAAGGGTGGAAGGAAGGATGAAGGAGGGTAAGGAGGGAGGTGTGAGAGTGGAGGTGTGGAAAAGGGGAGGGGATGGAGAGGGGGGAAAAGTGGAGGGAAGAAGGTGGAAGAGAGGAAGAAAACGTTACGTGGATGAGGAAGGTGGAAGGAGGTGGAGGCGGATGGAAGGTTTGAGGAGGGTGGAGGGGGTACGAAGGGGGAGTTGGAAAAGTGTAAAAGAGAAGGAAAACGGAGAGGGTGGAGGAGGGATGAGGGGGAAGGAGAAAAAATGGAAGAGTAAGGAAGGAGGAAGAAGGGAGCAAGGAAGAGAGAAGATATGGAAAAGAAAGAAGGGGGAAGTGGATTTAAGGGGGAGGAGGCACAGATGGAAGGAGGAGGCGGAAGAGAAGTAGGCAAGAATGAACGAATGGGGAAGTAAGTGGGGGAAAGATGAATGGAAGAAGAAGCAAGACAAGAATAATGGAAGGAGGAGGCAACAAGTGGGGAGAGACAAGAGGAGGAAGATGAAGACAAATATAGAGAGGAAAAGATCGATAGGAGAGAACAGAGGGAAATAAGGAGGACAAGGAAAACAAGGAGAAGAAAGAAGAAAGGAAGAAAGACGAAGATGTGAAAGAAGAGGGTAAAGGAGAGAACGAGATGGAACATGAAGGTGGCGAAGAAGGAGAAGGTAGCAGGAGAAGAGGAAGGTGAATGAAAATAGGAAGAGAGAAGAAGGGTGGATTAAAGAATGGACGAGGAAGAATAGATAAAACCAAGAAGAAATAAAACTTGGATAGTAGAGATGGATAAGGAAGAAGCAGTGAATAAAGAGGAAGGAGAATGGACAAAGAAAAGAGGGGGAGAAGAGAGAAGACGTGAATAGGATAAAAAGGAAATAGAAGAAAAGAGTTAAAAAGAAGAAATGAAAGGGAAAGGAAAGGATTCAAAAGGATTAGGGGAAAGGGGGAGAAGGAGCAAAAGGAGAAAGAGGAAGAGGAAGAAACAGGAAGAAGCAAGATGAGGATGAGACACAACACACACACACACACACACACACACACACACAGACACACACACCACACAAAACACACACACACACACACACACACACACACACACACAAACACAGACACACACACACAACACACACACACACAAACACACACACACAAACACACACTGATGTACACCTAAGTTTATATGTACGTACAAATTACGAACAAAAGTCGTATACTGTTATTGAGGCTCCGAAGCTCTCCTAACGTAACGAACAAGTGTCACGTTATTCGACTGCTCGAGACAAAATTCGACACATGTTTTAAAAGTTTCGTCCGCGAATTTACATAATGTATACTCATTTGTGTGTGTATGTGTGTTTGTGTGGATTGTGTGTGTATGTGTGACCTACAGAGCGAAAGGGAGATAGGGTAGTGAGAGAGAGAGAGAGAGAGAGAGAGAGAGAGAGAGAGAGAGAGA
>NW_020869211.1:812951-817951 GCF_003789085.1 Penaeus vannamei
AAAGCTAAAAAAAAAAAGAAGAGAAAAGAAAAAAAACAAACAAAAAGAAAGATCCCAAGAGAGAGATTAAAAGGAGAAAAAAAAATAAACACAGATAAACAGACATGGCAATAAGAAAGAACACAGTAAAACGATAAAGGGAAAGGGAGAAGCATGAAAGAAAAAAAAAAAAAAGGAAAATAACAAAGGCACAAGAAAAGGAAAAAAAAAAAAAAAAAAAATCGGAGCACACACGCCAGCGAGACGCAACTGATCTGTCACGATAGCGGCCTTCCAAGGAAACCGCCATTCATCCTCTCGCACACACACACACACACACACACACACACACACACACGCGCGCACACACACACAACACACACACGCGCGACACACACACATACATACACACACACACACACACACACGCGCGCACACCACACATACACATACACGCGCGAACACACACACATACGTACACACGCGCACACACACACACACACACACACACACACACACACACACACACACACACACACACACACACGCACGCACACACACATACACACACGTACACACAAGCAAATACATACACGCACACTAGACAACACAAACATACATAGACAAACACAACAGAGGGCAAATACACACACACACAGAGGCAAAATGCACACACACACACACACACAACAGGCAAATACACAGACACAAAACAACAATACACACACATACACTAGACAAACATATATAGACAAATACACAAACAAACACGCACACAAGCACGCACACACACAAACACAAACACACACACAGACAAATACAAAACAACACACACACGCACAAAAGAAGAAAAAAAAAACATGGCTCGCTTTGATGGCATGGCCTTTAAGAGACATGTACACACGCACACACGCATGCTGATGAAGGGGGATTGTAGATGAAAGGACTATAAAAAAAAAACATTTTTAAAAAGCGTGTGTGCTTGTATATTTACAAAAATGTACATATACATATATAAACATGCAAATCCATGCAGGCACAGATACACGCATGCTAAGAATTAAACATTCATTAAACATTCTTAAAAAGTGCTGCCCCACGACCATAGAACATAGAACCGTTTGATAAACAAAAACAGAAACTTAATTAAAAAATAATAATCATATTCAACCTTAAAATAATTTACTACCCAGAAGAGTAGACAGATTGAAAAGGAACAGCTGATATCCAACTATTCAATGACAAATCGCTACAATGTTTTCACTCAACTGGATTACAAACACTGCATGACCGTGACAGACGTGACAGTCATCCCCATGACACGGCGACATCCCGCCCCCCCCCCCAAAAAAAAAAAAAAAACGCACTTGTACACTCTTCCCTTCTCCCTTCCCCCAAAACCAGGCATGTACACCCTCCCTTCTCCCCCCCCCCAAAAACCAGGCATGTACACCCACCCCCTCTCCCTTCCCCCCCAAAACCACGCATATACACCTCCCCTCTCCCCTCCCCGAAAACCATGCATATACACCCTCCCCATCTCTCCCTTCCCCCCAAAACCCACGCATATACACCCTCCCCTCTCCCCTCCCCCCAAAAACCAGGCACGTACACCCCCCTCTCCCTCCCCTAAAACCCAGGCATATACACCCTCCCCCTCTCCCTCCCTCCAAAACCGCATATACCCCTCCCCCTCTCCCCTCCTCCAAAACACGCCCTCTCCCCTCTCCCTCCCTCGCCCCTCCCTCAAAACAAACAAACAACCATACCCGGACCTCCCCCAGCCTCCCCATCAAAACAACGAACGTCCTGGCTCTTCGCGACGACACTCCGCAGACTCCGACGACTCTTTCCATCGCTGAAGGCCTAACTCCTCCCCCCTTACTCCCCCTCATCCCCCACCACCACCCCCCCACCTCCCCCCTCCGCAGCACCAGCCCCCATCTGACCCACTATCACACAATTATCATATCAAGACCTATCATTATTAATACTTCCATCCACCCTTAAACTATCCCCCCCGCACCCCCCCACCCCCTCCCCAGCCCGCCTTCCTCCTTCCCAAGGTCACAGAATCCGACGGGCGAAGGTCTGCGGACACAAAAATCGACGACCAAACATTCAGACTGTTGTCGGAAGGAGATCATGATCATGAAACCTGTAATTTCCCTATTTCGACTTCCATTGTTATCATGTATAACCCTCAAAGTCTTTCATATAAAAAATCAAATATAAATATGCTTTTATCAATCTTTTATTATTTTGTATATTTTTCGTAAAAGCAAAACACACATTTTTTTCTTTTTTTCTCTCTCTCTTCACACAACACCATCTATTCCTCTTTTTACTTGTTTCTTACCAACCACACCACACACACACACACACCTCACAGCGACACACACACCCAGAATCCTCCGACCCCCCAAAAAAAAAAAAAATACATTCCTACTCGTCACTCACGCACTCATTTCGCCACTCTTCTCCCCCGCCTTCGAATATCCAGGAATATCCCGTGGATCAGAAGCTCCCACATCCACTTTTCCGAGGCCATGTCACGGGCCGGTCAATTTATGTCACGATGTAAAGGTGACGTAATCATCCGTAAATCATTTGAATCCATAACATCGGCGAAATTCACTCTAATGTGTAGCCATATCAGGCAAAGTGAAATGTAAAGGTGACGTCAAATCATCCGGGGATCATGGGAGGGATAAAGACGGGGAAGGCTTGGGGTGGAAAAAAGTGAAATGTGACGTTCCCCACGGATGGCGGTTGGAGGAGAGGGAGGGAGGAGGTGGTGAGAGAGGAGGAGAGGATTTACGCAGAGAGAGAGAGAGAGCCCACAGAGAGAGAGGAGACGGGAGAGAGCAGAGAGAAAGAGAGAAAGGAGAGTGGGAGAGAGAGAAAGAGAGGTGAGAGAGATAGAAGAGAGAGAGAAAGAAAGAAAAGAACATTTAAAGGCATAATAAAAACGCGGCAAGAACAAGACCAGAAAAAAATTACTCCGCTTCTCACAGTGTAAATCCAAAAATTAAACATCCACCTATCCATGATCCCTAAATAAAGAGAAACCGATGCATATAAAAGAAAAACGAACAAATAAATAAGGAAAAAGAAAAAAATATTTACGCCCGTTTCTCAGCGGCCAGATAAGCTGCTGTGACGTCATCATGTATAAGCGAGCAGGAGAAGGCAGGCGGGCGCCATCTTTTCGCATCACTCAACGAGTTGGGCACAAGGCCTTTGTTGCGCCGGGCAGGGAAAGCAGAAGGTCGGTCCTGTGGCGAGTTTGCAAGAAAGAATAACAAGATTTAAACAGTGATATAGCAAACATTATAGAAATAATAATAAAATAAAAAAAATAACGCTAACGACAAAAAACAGCAAAAATAACATATACGGTTGATGTTCTCTCACTCTCTCTACTTTTTTTCCCCCTTTTCTCCCTGTCTCTCTCTCTTCCTTTTCTTTTCTATCTCGCTCTCTCTTTCGTATACACGAAATAAACAATAAGGAAGTTTCGCAACACGAAATAAATAAAAACAAGCAAGTAACAACAAAACAACAGCAACAAAATACGGGGAATAAGGTTAAGGCAGTTTTCCGAGTATACAACACTGGAGAACGGAACAATAACCAGATACAATGGAGTAAAACTACCGTCAGTTTCAGCAGTAACAACAAATACAAAACAATAATGATAACAGTAATTTAAAGCAAAAAAGGAACAACAATAACAAGGAATCATAACAGGACTAACAGAACTGCTTCAAAAGTAACAGAACTGCTTTAGTTATTCAAAAAATCTTGCAAGAACAAGCTTCAACTACATCAAGAAAGACGATATTTAACAAAACCAACAACATGGCAACGGTGGCAGTGACGCACACACATGCAATATAATGCAAACAATGGTAAAACAACACGATCACAAGAAGGGGGTAGGGAGGGGGTAGGAAGGGGGGTGATAGAGGGATAACTGTATATGTCGGAGGCTTTGCATACATACACGCACAGACATATATTTTTTTTAAATTTTGCTCTCTCTCTCTCTCTCTCTCTTTCTTTCTTTCTTTCTCTTTATCTCTTTTATCTCTCTCCTTTTCCCTGTGTCTGTCTAACTGTCTGTCTGTCTGTGCCTCTCTTTCCTCTCTCTCTCCTCTCTCCCTCCCTCCTCCTCCTCTCTCCCTAACTCCCTCTCCTCTCTCCCCCTCCCCTCTCTCTCTCTCCCTCTCTTTTCCTCCCCCCTCCCTCCCTCCCTCTCTAATTTCCCTCCCTCCCTCCTATCTATTTCCCTACCTCCCTCCCTCTCCGTTTCCCTCCTCCTTCCCTCCCTCTCTGTTTCCCCCTCTCTCTCTCCTCCTCCCTCCCCTCTATTTCCTCCCTCCCCTCTCTGTTTACCTCCCTCCTTCCCTCCCCTCTCTGTTCCCTCCCTCCTCCCTCCCTCTCTCCCTCCCTTCCCTCTCTCTGTTTCCCTCTCTCCCTCCTCCCTCCCCTCTCTCTTCTCGCCCCCTCCTCTCCGTTTCCCTCCCTCAAGCAATAAACGACAACGCACGCACCTATCAGATTGAACGTCCTTTGCACCAACTCTTAAAACCAATATCTAACACTACAAAAAAATCACACACGCAAGCAACTCCGTCCAATAACCATACTCTCGCTATAAACAAAGACCACAATAACAAAAATAATAAAGAAAAGACGATGATAAAGACAGGAATTACGATAATAACGATGCGGGTGATAAAAGGGACGAGAAATATTGAAACACAATAATCTCGCGACACCAAAGCAACAGCAAAGCATAATGGGGGTTGGTGGTGAAAGAAGCCGGCGGTTAAAAGGTGAAAAGGAAGAAGAAGACGAAGAAGAGGAAGAATTGATGAAAAAAGAAGACGAAGGGGAGAGGAAATATGATGAAAAAGAAGAAGAGGAAGAAGATATGATGGCGAAGAGGAAGAAGATATGATGGCGAAGAGGAAGATGTGAGCGAAGAGGAAGACGAAGAGGAAATAATGATG
>NW_020869211.1:855451-865451 GCF_003789085.1 Penaeus vannamei
TATCAATCCCATGCTTTGTTTACCTCAGCTGTTTACTTGTTTACTGAAAGCAAACTATATGAGGCGAGGTAATGAAATTTCAGATAAAAAAAAAGGAGAAATGATTGTTTAGACTTGAGGGGAAACTAGCAATTAAGGCAAGATTTAGTGCTTTGTTAATTCAGCAGATTGGATTATATTTTTGAGAAATGAAAAACGTTTTTTTTTTTTTTTTTTATGTGACAGGAACTTCATCAAGACAAAATCATGAAAGGAATTCTGAATTATTTTTAATAGTTGTCCTTATCATTATTTCTAGATTATTGCTTTAACTTTTATCATCATCATCATTATTATCATTATCATTATTATTATTACTACTACTACTGCTATTGCCATCATTATTATCATTACTAAGATTTTCATTATCATTTTCATTATCATTTTCATTATCATTATCATTATTATTATTACTATTATTATTAGATTGATTGACAGATATATATAGAGAGATAGATAGATAGATAGATAGAGATAGAGAGAGAGAGAGAGAGAGAGAGAGAGAGAGAGAGAGAGAGAGAGAGAGAGAGAGAGAGAGAGAGAGAGAGAGAGAGAGACAGAGACAGAGAGAGACAGGGAGAGAGAGTAAGTAAGAATGAGAAAGACTGAGAGAAAAAGAAGAAAGAGACAGAGAGAGACAAAGAAACAGAGAGAAAGAAGGCAAAGAGAAAGAGAGAAGGGGGAGGGGGGCGAGAGAACGCGTAAGAGCGACATGACAAGTCAACCAAAGACCTATTTTGCATTTAGATAAGAAAATTCGCCGGGTTCCCGATCACCACCCCACCCCTCCCCCCCCTCTCTCCTCCCCCTCCCCCTCCCACCTCCCTACCCTTCCCTCCAATTACAACCCCTCCTGACATACGCAGAAAAAAAAATAAATTAAAAAAAAGAAATGCTGCCACACACCCCCACCCCACCCCACCCCACCCCGCCCACTTTCCGGCGGCCAAATTTCAATCAAAAATCTCATCGGCGTAAAAAAAAATAAATAAATAATAAAAATATAAATTAAAAAATAAGATGAAATAAAATAAAATCCGCTTTGGACGCAAGGTCGTTGGTGCGGGCCCTGTATGGGGGTCGGGAGGGGTCGGGTTATCGGGGTTCTTTCTCGGAGGGATGGATGGGGAATGGGGGGGGGTGATCCTGCTTCTTGGGGGTTGTATTGCTTGTTTGGGCTTTTTATACTTGTAATTCTCTCTCCTCTCTCTCTCTCTCTCTCTCTCTCTCTCTCTCTTCACACATATAAATATGTATATTATATATATATAATATATATATATATATATATAATATTATATATATATATATAATATATATATATATATATATATATATACATACACAACACACACACACACACACACACACACACACACACACACACACACACACACACACACACACACACACACACACACAGATATATGTATACACACACTGTATGTGTCCGTATATATACATACAAATGTATATCCACTTACACAAGCACGCACGGATATATATTCATACATACATGTACATATTACAGTGTATAGACTATGTATTAACACAATACATTAAACCGAATGAGCAGCCATAGTACATAACAGGTATAAATAGACCTATCAATTAATGAAAAATAAGCATATAAAATTAAAGTGATAAATGGGCGAATATCCACAAAAAAGTAGATTGAAAACCGTTAACATCTATTTCTTAATTGAGAGAAAATATGATATTAAGATTGGCAGCGAGCGAGTGTTTTCGATGTGTGGTTGAGATGACCTACTGCAATTGCATAATGAGTGTGCAGTTGCCAAGTCGGGAAATGGTAGCGGGGTTTAAACCTCATTTCTCATTTCGCTCGGTTTTGTGGGCTTTTTTTTTTTTTTTTTTTTTTTTTTTTTTTTTTTTTTTTTTTTTTTGCATTTTTGATGATCACTTTGTTTGCGATTCTTTTCAGTTTTGTTGTTGTTGCTTTTTTTGTTTTGTTTTTTGTTTTTTGTTTTGGATTTGCTCTTGATTTTTTTTATTTTCTTTCTCTTCCTGTCAGTCGTTCTCTCATCTCCCTTCTCTGGCTCTTTGTTTCCTGTTTGTGAGCTTCTATTTGTTATTTCACACACACACACACACACACACACACACACACACACACACACACACACACACACACATATATATATATATATATAATATACATATATTATATATATATATATATATATATATATATATATATATATATATATATATATATATATATATATGTATATATAAATATATTTCTTTCTCTAATTCCCTCTCTCTACACCACACAAACGCACATACACACACACACACACATACATAAATACATACATATATATGTGTATATACATGTGTGTGTGTATGTGTGTCTGTTTTTCTATTTGTCTCGTTCTCTCTCTCCATACTCTGTTGTCTGTTTGTCTCTCTGACATTTGCTCTCTCTCTCTCTCTCTCTCTCTCTCTCTCTCTCTCTCTCTCTCTCTCTCTCTCTCTCTCTCTCTCTCTCTCTCTCTCTCTCTCTCTCTCTCTCTCTTCCCCTCTTTACTTACTTCCTCTCTTTCTCTTTCTCTAATACTGGGAATGGAGTCTTAGGAGGGATTATGCAATACCTTAAAAGGAGTTTGCTGTATAATCATTCGCGATTTTCGAATCCTTTCTGCGTTAAATCATCGTATCTAAAGCAACACTCGCTTCCCGGTGTCACACTCCAACTCTTGGGAATGAAGGAGTGTATTTTTAACCACATACATTTTAATTATATATATATATATATATATATATATATATGCACTACAGCGGTCTATGTAAATGCTCGCTTATACTTACATGCATGTATAGGCGCACGAACATGAACACGAAACACACACACACACACACACACACACACACACACACACACACACACACACACACACACACACACACACACACACACACACACACACACACACACACACACACACACACACTTCTAACGCCTAAGTTGCATTGCAAATGTACTTTGTCAATTTATATAATAAGCAGTTAAAGCAACTGCACATACATAATGCGGGAGACTTATTCATTTTCGTTTTTATAAACTCAAAACCACCTACATTTTACGTAAATACCACTTCTCTCAAAACGAAAAAGCACTGGATTTACCCTGTTCATTTTTATTTATCATACTTTAAAGGAACTTCAGCTCTTTATACAGGACAAAATATGCATTCATTCGACTTCATAATTCCTGCAATAACAGGTTGAATAATCTAAACAAAATATGCATTCACTGGACTTCATAATTTCTACAATAATAGGTTAAATAATCTAAAATTATATCTTTGGGATACTAATCAGTTGTTTATTTCAGTATTACAGAACAGACTGCAAGTAAAGGCAGACTTTTACTCCAGATGCGCGTGGAAGCAAGAACAGAAGTCTAAATACTGTAAAGAAAATGCAAGTTTAATGGTAAACTGATCGAGAAAACAAATAAAAAATATGCATTCAATCTACCAGGAAATATAACAGAAGCGAATTCCGGAGGATGAGGAAATCAGGGTAACGAAGAAATGAACGAATGAATGAAAGAATGAACGAAGAAAATATCCCAAGTACATTGAATACACGTTTTCCACCAAGACCATCACTGAAAATTAAAGGCGATTCTGATAACTCTCGTTCCTCTCTTTATTCGATACAGAAAATTCATAAATTCGTAAAGGAGACAACCAGTATTGGATAGAATGTTTATACGAGTTACACGCTTATAACATACTCTTCTGTGATGCCGAAATAGAACACGTGCTGGGAATCATTCCTGTGTGAGAAGGAGGATCTGACGAAACTCCAAACAAGAGAGATGTTTCTGGTTACCTCTTGAAGGACACAGATAAGGAGTGTGGTATTGCAATGGCTTCTCAATTGGAGGGACAAAAGATGGTCGATCTTATACCCACAATCAATCGTTCACAGGAACATGTCTATGCAATAACACCATTTTTTCCTCATCTCACTTCACACAGACAAAAAAAAAAAAAAAAGAAGAAAGAAAAAGGGAAAAAAAGGACAGTAAACCACCATACTTCACTCCAAGAAAAAGGCATTGGCTACTGTGAAGCCGCATACAAAAGCAAGGCGAATTATCCCGCTTTTGTACAATACAGTGCGCCATTAAGGTACATTTAGTCATTTGCAATTGTAATTGCTATTAAACACAATATTCCGCCACGGTTCTCTCGTCCGTATATGATTTTCGCCAACTTGGGTATCCATATGTATGTTGTGTTTAGGGCGATTGTACTTCATCAGTCCATGTCTTTCGTGACCTGCTCACTCCCCTGTAAGCTTCCTCTCTCGATTAAGTACACTTTTGCACACTTTTTTGTATTAATCATGCGTACTATACATAGTTTCTGCTCTGTTGTCGCACTCAAGCTCTGCTCAACTATATAAACTTCCTTGTGATTTTACCTCCCGTGCTGTATATCGGGTACAGTATGTTATCAGTCTGATAAGCCGTACCTCTATTATGTATCAAGTATAATGTATTTCTTAGGTTTTTGTTTATTTATTTATTTATTTTTATTTATTTTATTTTTTATTTTTATTTATTATTATTATTTTTTTTTTTTGGAGACGGTCGAAATAAAAAGGTTGCATTGAAAGAGGATGAACGAATAATATTCCATCTATATTGGTGTACTGCATATTAATTAGATTTAATAAATAAGGAGGTGCCACCTAAAACACTTGCCCCATCGTGGTCGAGAAATTTCAAAATTATTTTTGAAATCCCCATCACCCTAAAATTCTGTGGAGCCAAAAGGGAGGCTTTATAAACCGCAAATATTAAATGACATGTCAGTATAAGCAAGAGACCTGAATAGAGACCTTTTAAGACTATCAAAAGTTCCTTGAGAATACCCAGACGATGCTGATAAGAATATAAAAGCCACTGTTGAAAATGAAAATATCAACAATATGCTTAAACCGGACAGGTTGGGCTTCGCACTTTGCAGCTTCCCTTCCTTCCTGGCTTCCTTTGCCCAAGCACTTCCTCCGCCTCGAGCAAGTCCGGAGAACCCCCCCCCCCCCCCTGTCACGCCCGGAAGTCAGGCACCCCGCAAATCAGAAACAGGCACCCGGCAGCAGGAGAGCAGTCGCAGAATAAAAGGACGTCTCGAGAAGCAGAAGAAGCAGAGATCATCAGACCCAGCAGACAGGGCAGGTCACAGGACAGGAGGTCACACTCCCCTCGCCCTCATAACTAGAAGCTCCTTCATATTGGCTACCTCGCCTCACAAGGAAGTTGCTTTCTATATGCTGTCCAATCTGATAATAATAATGATAATAAAAAGGCACTTCACTCTAGACTGTGAAGTACTTCCATACAAGTCTTTTAAAAATGGATAAAATATTGAAAAGATAAATATTAGAGATAAATATTAGTGAAACAAATTATAAAATATTTACAGGTATATTGTGTTTTCAAAATATACAGCATATATATACGTTATCACTAAGTATCAGCTGATTAGAATAAATAAGAAAGTTGGCAAATCGGAATTTTCAAGACTCCGGGAGAGTTGCCAGTTACTTCTATTTCGAAACTGGACACCCTGTTGAGCAATCAGCTGTTGTGGTTAGGAATTAATACTATTGGAATGTTATCTCCTTATCCACCCCTCCTCCTCCTTACCCCTCCCCCTCCTTACCCCTCCCCCGTTTCTCTCCTTCCTCCCCAACCCCCCCCCTTCCCTCTCTCTCTCTCTCTCTCTCTCTCTCTCTCTCTCCTCTCTCTCTCTCTCTCTCTCTCTCTCTCTCTCTCTCTCTCTCTCTCTCTCTCTCTCTCGCTCGCTCGCTCTCTCTCTTTCTTTCCTTTCTCTCTCCCTCTCTCTCTCTCTCTCTCTCTCTCTCTCTTCTCTCTCTCTCTCTCTCTCTCTCTCTCTCTCTTCTCTCTCTCTCTCTTCTCTTCTCTCTCTCTCTCTCTCTCTCTCTCTCTCTCTCTCTCTCTCTCTCTCTCTCTCTCTCTCTCTCTCTCTCTCTCTCTCTCTCCTCTCTCTCTTCCCTCCTCTCTTTCTCTCCCTCACTCTCTCTCTCTCTCTCTCTCTCTCTCTCTCTCTCTGTCTCTTCTCTCTTAAGTCTCTCTCTCTCTCTCTCTCTCTCTCTCTCGATCTCTCTCCTCTCTCTCTTCTCTCTCTCTCCATTATGCCTTACAGTGATCGCGTCATGTAACCCTTTTCAAAATCAGTCACAAAACATCCCAAATGCTTGTGCTTTAGGACAAGAGAGACATAAGTGCTTGATATTGGATATTAGTGTAGATTACAGGTTTGGTGCCGTGTAATTGCAGTGTCTGACCTGTATGTGTTCGTGTGCATATTTTTTTACATGTAATTGTGACGTATGTTTGTATCCTTCGCTATTTTTTTCTTTTTTTCTTTTTTTTACAAAGCATATACATACCCCCCCCCCCCCCCACACACACACACGCACACACGTACACACGCACACAGAGTATATAGGCATATTTATACACTAACGAATTGGAACTACAGTAATTGGTAATTCATCTCCATTTTGAATGTTTCTAATGACCGTAAAAAAAAAAAAAAAAAAAAAAAAAAAAAAAAAAAAACTAATGAAAAAAGAAATGTCTTCAACGTAAAAAAAAAAAAAAAATCAAGAGATAGAAAAAAAGTGAAGGAAAAAAATAAGTCAAAATATTCAAAGACTGCAGTCATCAGCGTCAAAGTTTAATTGCTTTGCTCCTTTGAATAAGGTTTTGAAAATTCCCTTTCCTACTTTTTTTTCTTTCTTTTGATTTTCATTTTTACTTTTGTTGAGGGGCGGGGAATTACATGTAGAAAAATAATAGCTGAAATATTTGACAGAGAAGAGAAGAGGAGAGAGAGAGAGAGGAGAGAGAGAGAAGAGAGAGAGAGAGAGAGAGAGAGAGAGAGAGAGAGAGAGAGAGAGAGGAGAGAGGGAATTACATATAGAAAAATAATAACTGTAATATTTGAGAGAGAGAGAGAGAGAGAGAAAGAGAAAAAGAAAAAGAGAGAGACAAACAGAGACAGACAGAGGGAGAGGGAGGGAGGGAGAGAGAAAGAGAGAGAGAGAAAGAGGAGAGAGAGAGAGAGAGAGAGAAGAGAGAGAGAGAGAGAGAGAGAGAGGAGAGAGACAGACAGACAGACAGACAGCAGAGAGAGAGGGGGGGGGGGAATGAGAATAACAACGACGGACAGACAAAAGAGAATGTCGATGTCAAAATTTTCTTAGCCTTCAAGTTAAAAGCAGTCTGAAAAAAAAAGAAATCTGATTTATTTATTTATATGATTACCTATATATGTGTGTATAAATATATATATATCTTATATGTGTGTGTGTGTGTGTGTGTGTGTGGTGTGTTGTGTGTGTGTGTGTGTGTGTGTGTGTAATATGTATGTATGTGTGTATGAGTACATGAGTACGTGTGAATATACGCGCAAGCTCACCCAGTTTGTACGAGCCGAACTGCAGAAAAGGAAATCCTTGAATAGGCCTACTGATCCGACACCTGCTTTGACTCTGGGGTCGAATCCACGAAGTGTTGTTTCTCTTCTCCTTCTTAATCTCCATCCCCAGCTTTTGTTGTTATGGATGTTGATATTATTTATATTACTTCTCGTCCCGATTAAAAATGTGCTTTGATTTTTTGCTCGAATCCAGATAGTATTTTTTTCTCTCTTTCTCCACTTCTTTCAATTTTTTTCTTCTATTCTTTTTGTTTTGCTGTTACTCATATCCGTCTTACTATCATCATTTTTTTTCTCTCTTTCTTTCTCCACTTCTTTCAACTATTTCTTCTCTTCCGTTTGTATTGCTGTTATTCATATTCGTCTTACTATTATCATATTTTTTTTTTCTCTTTCTTTCTCCACTTCTTTCAACTGTTTCTTCTCTTCTTTTTGTTTTGCTGTTATTCTTATCCGTCTTACTATCATTACTACTGTTTTCTCCTTTCCGTCCTGCTTTTTCTATTCCTTCGAAATGCTTCCTGTTTTGTTATTATTGGTATTCATATTACGACGAATACTGTCTTTGTCCTCCTCTTCCATCCCCCCTTTCGTTATTTCAGTCTTATGGCTCTTCCTGTTTTCTCTCAGTGTCGTTGTCATTTATTTAACGTTATTATCATTACTACTATTCTACTCTTCTTCCTCCTTATTCTCTTTCGCTGTTTCTGTTTCTTTCCGTTTTATCGTAATTATTCTTGTTGATATTCTCATCACTACTATTATTCTCCTTCTCTTCTCCCTTATTCTCCTTCAGCTATATCTGTCTTCTATTTCTTTTTCTTTTGTTATCACTACTACATAACTGCTATTTTCCTCTTCCTCTTCATTTCCCTTCCGTTATTTGTCTTTTGTTTCATCGTCTTTTCTTATTAATATTGATATCCATATTATCACCATTACTATCATTCTCTTTCTCTCTGTATCTCCCTTATAATATTCACTCGTTTCTATATCTTCATCCCTCCTATCCTCCTCTTGCTCTCTCTATTCTCTTCTTTATCCTCCTTGTGTTTTTCTTTATTCTCCTTCTGTTCTTCTTTATCCTCCTCCTCCACTTTTTTATTCTCCTCCTGCTCTCTTTATTCTCGTCTTTATCCTCCTCCTGCTCTCTCTATTCTCTTCTTTATCCTCCTCCTGCTCTTCTCTATTCTCTTCTTTATCCTCCTCCTGCTCTTCTCTATTCTTTTCTTTATCCTCCTCCTGCTCTTCTCTATTCTCTTCTTTATCCTCCTCCTGCTCTTCTCTATTCTCTTCTTTATTCCCCTTCTGCTCTTCTCTATTCTCTTCTTTATCCTACTCATGCTCTTCTCTATTCTCTTTTTTATCCTCCTCCTGCTCTTCTCTATTCTCTTCTTTATCCTCCTCCTGCTCTTCTCTATCTCTCTTTATCCTCCTCCTGCTCTTCTCTATTCTCTTCTTTACCCTCCTCCTGCTCTTCTCTATTCTCTTCTATCCTCCTCCTGCTCTTCTCTATTTCTCTTCTTATATCCTCCCTTCCTGCTCTTCTCTATTCTCTTCTTTATCCTCCTCCTGCTCTTCTCTATTCTCTTCTTTGTCCTCCTGCTTCTCTATTTCTTTCTTTATCCTCCTCCTCTCTTCTCTATTCTCTCTTTATTCTCCTCCTCCTCTCTATCTCTTCTTATCCTCCTGCTTTCTCTATTCTCTTCTTATCCTCCTCCTGCCTCTCCTCTTTATCTCCTCTGCTCTCTAATTCCTCCTCCTCCTCTCTATTCTCTTCCTGATCCTCCTCCTCCACTTCTTTATTCTCCTCCTGCTCTTCTCTATTCTCTTCTTTATTCCCCTTCCGTTGTTCCCGTCCTACACTCTGGGTCCTCAAAGCCACCAGCAAGTGTCAGCTGACCCATAAACCGGATGACCTCGGTTAACACGTGATCGGTTCAGCGCTCTTAGATCCGGAGTTCAAGTGGGGGGGGGGGGTAGGTCAAGGTAGAGGGAAGGAGTAAAGGTAGGAGAAAAGGGAGAAGTGGGAGGAGGGAGGCGAAAGGGAAGGGAAGGGAGGGGGATGTTTAGAAGGAAGGAAAATGTGAGGATTCGGCAAATGAGTGTGATTTTGTTATCGATTNCTCCTTCTCTCTCTCTCTGCTCTCTCTCTCTCTCTCTCTCTCTCTCTCGCTTTCTCTCTCTCTCTCTCTCTCTCTCTCTCTCTCTCTCTCTCTCTCTCTCTCTCTCCATCCCTCCTCTTCTCTCATTCTATTCCGTTCCTTTATGTTCAGCTTTTCTTTCTATTTTTCTTATTCTTTTTCTCGGTCGGTCTTTTGTTCCCATTTCTCATCAAGGTACGCCTCGTCCATCTTTCTAGTGTAAAAATGTGAAAAAAACCCTAAAAACTAGATTTATATTTTTAAGAAAGACTGAAGAAAGGTAAGATAGATTTAAGTTGATAG
>NW_020869211.1:872951-879374 GCF_003789085.1 Penaeus vannamei
TGAAAATTAAGAAAACTTGTATCGAGAAAAGTGTGAAAGTATTCAATGATGTTTATCAATGCTGGGGATACGACTCATAAGTTTAAAAAAGCCAATAAATGTAACATTAAAAAGGAAAAATGGAAAGAAATGACATTTTCAATACACAGTTTTCAGTACAACATATTGAAAGATTCTGTTCTTGGAATAATGGATGAGTATTACTTACCAGAAACCAAGCGTCAAAAAATAGATACAGAGAGAGAGAGAGGGAAGTCAGAGCAAAGAAGAGAGAGAAGGGAGAGAAGAGAGAGAAGAAGGAGAGGAAAGAAGAGAGAGAGAAGAGAAGAAAGAGAGGGGAGAAAGAGAGAAGATTAGGAGGGTGAGAGAGAGAGAGAGAAGAGAGAGAGAAGAGAGAGAGAGAGAGAGAGAGAGAGAGAGATGAGAGGGAGAGAGAGAGAGAGAGAGAGAGAGAGAGAGACGAGAGAGAGAGAGAGAGAGAGAGAGAGAGGAGAGAGAGAGGGAAGAGACTGGACGAGTGGAGAGAAGAGATGAGGAAGAGAGAGAGAGAGACGGACAGATGACAGGGCGGAGAGAGAGAGAGAAAGAGAGACGGAGAGAGAACAGACGGAGAAGAGAGCGAGCGCAATAAATAACAGGACAACAGAAAAGGAAAGAATGGAAGAAGAGAGGAATAGGAAGAAAAGAAGAGGAAGGAAGGGAGCGAGAGAAAGAGAGGGAGGAGAAAAGAGAGAGAAAGAGAGAGAGAGGAGGGAGGGGCGGAGGAAGAGAAAGCGAGAGAAAGAGGAGAGATAGGGAGAGGTGAGAAAGAGAAAAAAGAGTGAGGAGAGAGAGAGAGAGAGAGAGACAAGAGACGGAGAAGAGAGAGAAGAGAGAAGAACGAGAGAGAAGATGAGAGAGATGACGGAAGAGGAGAGAGAAAAAAGAGAGAAAGAGAGAGAGGACAGAGGGAGAGAGAGAAGATAGGAGAAGAAATGAGAACGAAGGACAGATGAGGAGAGACGAAGAGATCAGAGACGAAGTGAGAGAGTAGAGAGATGAGAGGAGAGAGAAGAGACGAGAGAGAAGAGAGCAGGAAGAGAAGGAGAAGAGGGAGAGGAAGAGCGGAAGGAGTAGAGAGGAGAGAGAGAGAGAGAGAGAGAGAGAGAGCGAGGAGGAGAGAGATCGAGAGAGAGAAAGAGACAATGAGGAGAGAGAGAGAGAGAGAGAGAGAGGAGAGAGAGAGAGAGAGAGAGAGAGAGAGAGAGAGAGAGAGAGAGAGAGAGAGAGAGAGAGAGAGAGAGAGAGAGAGAGGGAGATAGAAGCCTTTCTCACCCCAATTTGCTTTAACCTGTACAATATCAGAGTCCAGCGCAATCAATAACATAGCTGAACTAAATTCCCGAAAAGCGGTGAAAAGTAGCCAGAAGAAAACTCGTAGAGACAGGGATATAATGGCCAGCGTTATAACGTAAAGATAAGAAATGGGCTATATAGCAGTAGGTCCATTAGTCGAAGGGGGTGCAGGAGGCAGTCAAACAGGATCTATTGCCTTACGAAACCGGCCGCAGCATCTCATCTCAGCCTGGGACGATCACCCCTTAACTATCTTTAATTACTTGATTGTCGACTATATTTAGCAGTTTTACGAAGTAATTACCTTTCTAACGAGTAAAGTTTATGAAGAATAAAAAAGGAGGGGGAGGGTGGGAGTGTAAGGATGGGATCGGTGTGTGGCCTAGTTAAAAAACACTTTAATGTGTCCCTAAAAACAACGAGAGGGGAAAGTGAGAATCCAAGGGAGCAGAGGGGGTTGGGGAAGGAGGAAGGAGGCGAGAGAGTGGAGTGGTAGGGGTTGGGGGGGGATAGGGGAGGTAGGGGGTATGCTCTTCAACCCGCAGCGGCTCGTCCCCCGGGGTGCACAGCATCGGCCGTTCGGAGCGTCGGGCCTCGGCAGCTTCTCGTGTCGGGCGCGGCTCGTCTGGCCTATCGCTCTTTACCATCGCAACGGTATTTCAGCGCTAGGTTGGGATGGCTGGAATTAAGCTATTTTTGTGTCTTTGTGTATTTGTTAGTGAGTGAAATGAATGTATGTGTGTGTGTGTTAGTGATGTGTGTGTGTGTGTGTTGTGTTGTGTGTGTGATGTGTCTTCTTAGTGTGTGTGTGTGTGTGTTTTGCGTTACACACAGATCTAGTATGTCTCGAGACTGGTATGAAAATTATTTGCGACTCAAAAAGTCCCCGGTTATAAGTATGCAGCTTTCAAGTATGAAATCAATACATTATTTTGATAATCTTACAAATATGTTTCAGGAATTATGACTGAAGTGCAACTAAATCTATAAGCTGATTCCCATCCAGTGTAATCCTATTAACATCAAAATTAGCATAACAAGACCTTGCATGCATCAATCACATGTTATCGAAGAGCCTTGTTAACAAATCAGGAAGCTTTCTAATCCATATGCTTTGTGTGTTCTATCGTTGAATTGATATAAAAACAGCAAAATCGATAATCAAAATTGTTTATTTCTCTGTTCAATACCGTGCTTCAGATGAAATTTCATTCCCCCCTTTTCTATCCTCCCTGAATCTAAAACACGATCAAAACATGATTCTCTGTTTTCTGGAATTCGTGAATAACAAATTGTATGATGCGTTGACTGTCGCTTTTCCAAATATGTCTTAACAATCCTAGGCCCGGATCGCTAAATTTCGCATTACGATATGGTGTAAAATTTCAGTGTAACATAGTTTGCCATGGTAACCAGACCGCGGTGGTATTCACTAACAACTTGCCATCGAGTTACCATGGTAAATTTTACCAGTGATCAGAGCACTGGTAACTTCTTGAAGATGTATGTCATCACGTGTGTATCTCGTAAAAAATCAATATCTAAACAAAGTTTTAGGTTTGTTTTTACACCTGATGTAACTAATATGATGGCAAACACATATCGCAATACGGACATAGTAAAGAAATGTAAATTTCACATGAAACTTGCAAGAATAAAATCCTTACAAATTCTCGTTAAATTATAGGCCTATATTATACTACAGTGCATGGAATCGATAGGTAAGTGAGCTCTTATAGAATTCATCAATGACAATGACGTAATTATTACAATTGATATAGAAAAACTACCTTGCTGATATATAAACTGGCAATACCAATGCTAAACGAGTATAGCAATTTCTGTCTGTCGGCATTATTTGACCAATAAACTCCAAAGTGCATGGACAAGAATAAGCTTGAAATATTTCCTTTGAAGACAGATAGCGATTACTAAAAAAATTGGTCCGGTTCTTTATTTAACAATAATGAAAAAAAATTGAACTAATATTTTAAAAAATAACATATAACAATAATATTTATTAATAATATATTAATAGGAGTGTTTGTATTGGTTCCTATCTATACAGGAAATATATATCCCACATGATGGATATGATCAAATAAATATATTCTTGGTGAATACTACTTTGCCATCACTGGTAAATGGAATGGTAAATGACCGCTGGTAAATGCGTTACGATCGTATGTTAGTGAATCCGGCCCCTTGATGGTAGAAGGCAAATCCAATAATTACATATAAAAGATATTAACCTTTAAATACTTACGTTATTAGGATACTAATCAGTCACCAAACTTCATTTTCATCTTAGCATTGAGAAAGTACATTTGGGCGATACCACACACATTGTGTCTGTGCCTTTATTACAGACACTTAGGAAGAACGAAAACAGGAATGTTCGACAGCTGAAAAAACAATGGTAAATGTCTTTAAGAAGAAATGTACAATAGAGATAACTTAAAGACCAAAAAAAGCTAACTGGAAGAGAAAAATAAATGAAGAAGACAAAAATCCCTGAATATTTCAACAAGACGAAGATAGTCCTATATCACGTGAACCTGTTACTATTGCAAATATGGATACAGTAGCATAAAAAAGAGGCATATTATGTTGATGAAATATCTTTCTTATTCAAATGAATCTCATGTTCAATACTTGCTTCAAATGGAAATCACTTTCCTCTTTCAATTCTCCCTGAATCAAAACATGATTCCCTGTTTTCTGGAATTCGTGAATAACAATTGTATGATGCAATAACTGTCGCTTTTCCAAATGTCTTAACAACCCTAGATTGTAGAAGGCAAATTCATTAATTTCATATAAAAGATGTCAACCTTTTTAAACTTATTATTAGGATACTAATCAGTAACCAAACTTCATTTTCATCTTAGTATTGAGAAAGTACATTTGAGTGATACGACACACTGTGACTGTGCTTTTATTACAGACACTTAGTAAGAACGAAAACAGGAATGTTCGACAGCTGAAAAAATAATGGTAAATGTCCTTAAGAAGAAATGTACAATAGAGATAATTTAAAGACCAAAAAAGGTAAGGAAGGAAAATAAATGAAGACAAAAAGACCTGAATATTTCAACAAGATGAATATAATCCTATCTGACTTCAATCTGTCACTATACCAAATATGGATACAATAACATAAAAAAGAGGCCTATCATGTTGATGAAAACACTTTCTAATTACATCTATTCTCCCCGAATATCAAAAGTGGAACATCTATCCTTTCTCTGAATCCAACTTCACCCTCTTCTCTCATTTGTCGTGTTCTGCTGGCTGCTGTTTATGAGGGAAACATCTGGCCT
Organism: Penaeus vannamei; assembly: GCF_003789085.1. NCBI lineage: Eukaryota > Metazoa > Arthropoda > Malacostraca > Decapoda > Penaeidae > Penaeus > Penaeus vannamei. The sequence goes on from NW_020869211.1 coordinate 877,610, forward strand.
TAATAGATGTAAGGACAGTTCATTTGAGAAGGAAATTAATGAATGTGCTTCAGGGGCCTCCTCGGCGACGGGAAATGGGAAATGGGTCGACGGCTGCACGAAGGCGCTATTCATTTCTCGTGTTCATATCCATTGAATGAATACAGACATTGTCAAGGAATAATGGCGAATGTAGTATATGTCTATGTACTATATGATATGTATATATATATATATATATATATATATATATATATTATAAATTATACTATATATATATATATATAACCATACATATATATATATATACTATATATTATATATATATATCTATATATAATATATAATATATATATATATATATATATATTATATATATATATATATATATATATATATATATTAGTAATATATATATTATATACATATTATATATAATTATATAATATATATATATTATAATATATATATATAATTATATCTATATACAATATACTATATATATATATTAATATATATATATATATATATATATATTATATATATATATATATATATATAAGATATAGATATACTATATATATTATAATAATATTATATATATTAATATATATATACATAATATATAATATTATATATATATATATATATAATATACTATATATTATATATATATAATATATAATATATATATATATTAATATATTTATGTGTGTGTGTGTGTGTGTGGTGTGTGTGTGGTGTGTGGCGTGTGTGTGTTGTGTGTGTGTGTGTGTGTGTGTGTTGTGTGTGTGATGTGTGTGTGTGTGTGTGCGTGTGTGTGGTGTGTGTGTGTGTGATTATATTATATATATAATATATATATATATATATATATATATATGTATGTGTGTGTGTGTGTGTGTGTGTGTGTGTGTGTTGTGTTGTGTGTGTGGTGTGTGTGTATTGTGTACATATATATATATAATATTATATTGTATACTATATTATATAATGTATGTATACTATATTTATATATTATAATATATATATTTTATATATAATAATATATATATATATATAATTATATGTAATATTGTGTGTGTGGGTGTATGTGGGTGTGTGTTGTGTGTGTAGTGTGTGTGAGTGTGTGTGTGTGTGTGTGCGTGTGTGTTGTTGTTGTTGTGTTGTAGTGATGTGTGTGTGTGTGTGTTGTAGTCATATATATATATATATTATAATATATATATATATATATATATATTATATATTAAATATATATATAATATATATATATATAATATATATAATATATATATATTATATTTGCCCTCTCTGGTTTTCTTAAGACAATTCCGTTATCGTATTTAATTGTACTTGCAGACGTTATCGGGTAAACTAGAAGTGTTCCTACGACTATCTGAGCTTAGAAATAGTTTTTGGTGCTTTGTGTAGGTTGCCTGTTATCAAGGTCAGTTATTTAATCTTATTTCTTAGGGTATAAGGGCCTTTGTGGAGTATTGTATGTTATCATTGAAGTAACTATAATGTGGCGGCTGTAGTTCTTATGCTTCATCCCGAGATATAATTCACTAATAAAATTATATGAAAGGCATTGCGTGAGTGATCTATTTGTCATGACTTGTTATGAGGTATTTGTATCATTTTGCTTGATCTTACAATTGTCATATTTCCTGTATAATGTTGTTTGAGACTGTAACTTTGTTATGCAAAGGACTTACATTTCAATCGCAAGGTGTGAGGGTGCGAATGAATGCGGGAATTCAATAGAGGATTTTATTGTAGT
>NW_020869211.1:884471-886971 GCF_003789085.1 Penaeus vannamei
ATGGGCTTGTCTCGCTATTCCAAAACACTTCGTTGATATTTCAAATTAGAGTATGTTAAGGGTAACGATAGTGTTTTTTTTCTTCTTTTTCTTTTTCTTTTTTTTCTGACTGTGCAAAACAAAAAACAAAGGCTTGTTTTTTCCTTGTGTTGGATATTGCTATCCCATTTGGAAACAATCTTCTACTTGATCACTGTATTGCCTAGAACAAGCAAAATGTTTGATATCTTTGCAACTGATCTTTTCCTGTTGGCTGCAACTCTATTTTCTCTCTTTTTTGTCGTCACTATTGTGCTCTTTGTTTTGTAGTTTATACCTTGGAATATGAAGGTTAAAGCGAACGAAACAGAGGCATTGATATATTTTCAGTAGGCATTAAAAAAAAATAATGTTATTTATTTATCTATTTTTGTTTTTGTCAGTCGAAGGGAAATTAAATGTAATGCAAATGTATTCCCACACATGCTAACCTCACAAAAGAAATTTAAATATAATACGTTAATTTGTGTTTCATTATCATTTTTGGTTTCTCTTTATCCAAGTATTGTATATGGCAAGACAGATAAATACATCTAACAAGTACTGCATATATGTTTTTTTTTATAAATATAAATTATAAATTAAAAAATAAAATAAAAAAAATAATATATAAATAAATAAATAAATAATATATATATATATATATATAATATATATAATATATATATATATATATATATATATATATATATATATATATATATATATTGCTGCAATGCAAATGGAATGAGATAAAATATAATAATAATAGTAATAATGATAAAAATGATATTAATGATAATTAGAATAATATAAATGTATGATTGAAATGTACTCCCACTTCGCTCAAAAGATATTTAACTGCAATATCTAAATAAACTAAATAAGATATAGCGATTAATACATTTATTAAGAATTATACTCTGTTCAAAGATAATAAGAAAACAGGAATATAAAACATTGCTACAATATAAACGGAATGTTTCAATATAATGATAATAATGATTAAACATTGATAATATTCAAATGGTGATAAACGAGAATATTAAAATAATAATAATAATGATAATAATAATAATAATAAATAATAATAAATAATAATAATAATAATAATAATAATAACAAAAACTAGGACAACAACAATAATAATAATAATACAAAAATATTAAATAGTATGATAATAACAACAACATGATGATGATGATGATGATGATGATGATGATGATGATGATGATGATGATGAATAATAATAATAATAACAACCAGCAACAACAATAACAACAGCAACTCTAATAGTATAATTAGTAATAATGATAATAATAATAATGGAAATAATGTTAAAATGATAATGATGATAATAATAATAATAATTATTAATAATAATAATTATTATTAATTAATAATTAATAATACAATAACAACAACAACAACAACAACAACAACAACAACAACAACAATAATAATAATAATAATAATAATAAAATCAGTATTAACGAAAATAATGATCACATTAATAGTGATCATTATCCCCATTAGTTTCATTATTTGTTGTACTTTGTCGGTATTATCACCAACACCATAATCTTTTCCACAGGAAGAGAGACACTAAAGCTAATCATGACAATCACAGTTAATATTGGAGGCTCGCAAATCACTCAATCAAAAATGTCTTTCTCATTTCAACGCGAATAAACATGGCTCCCTCTCCCTGCGCTGCACGTGCTCAGTCCGCGCAGCAGCATTTCCGACGCGCGCTGGCAGCATTGCGAGCGTGAATGATTTACGCTTCGTCCCAGCATGCAGCGTTAATGCTACTGAACTGGCACCGCTGCGAAATGCTAAGTATCACACTTTTCATGCGGTAACTGTCAGGTAAACTTGAATGCGCCTGCCACTTCCACCCTCACCAGTCCCGATATTTCACGCCCGCGCCGCGAAAAAGGGCGATTTAAGTGTTTGTAATTTCTGATTTTTTTTTTTTTTTTTTTTTTTTTTTTTAGGGGGCAGGGATGGGTCGTGTCAGTTATCATCTATTCCGGAGTGATTGCGTTATCGTTTTGCACTCGGTGTATGAAGCAAGTTAAAAGAAGGAAAGAAACGAATTGCAATAAAAAATAACGGATTGTACCCCAAAAAAAAAGAAAAAAAATAATGAAATAAACAAATAAAAGATAATAATAACAGTCTAGCTCAATCATACAAATACGAAGGTAACAAAAAAAAAATATCCTTAAAATAGCCTTCCCAAGACCTCACTGTAGTTTAGTGTGCATAATAACATACACGCTTATTTACGATCAATATCATAAGGTACTGTTCGTGTGTCATTACGAATAGATCATGACCTCCATGTTCCGAACACCTTCATTAAGCCCGAACTCTAACACAATACCAACCACACAAAAAAAGAAAAAGAAAAAAATGCTGGCCCGCCTCTCTGCTGCCACACTTCAATATGTTGCCACTAGTTGCAAATCCACAG
>NW_020869211.1:889471-894471 GCF_003789085.1 Penaeus vannamei
CCCTCAGGCATAAAGGCTACGGTTGCCGCAATGCGGAAATTAACTTCACTTCGGGTCCTTCTCATTTCGCTCATAGCACGATAGGAATTATGGAAGGTGCCGATGTAATAACAAGGGAAAGGGGGAGGACGATGGAAGAGAGAGAGAGAGAGAAGAGAGAGAGAGAGAGAGAGAGCAGAAGAGCAGAGAGAGAGAGAAGAGGAACAGGAGAGAGAGAGGAAGTGAGAGAAAGAGCAGAGAAGAGAGAGAGAGAGAGAAAAACGGAGAGAGGGGGGGGGAGGCGGGAGAAGGAGGAGAGAGAGAGCTGCAAAACAGAGTAATGAAAAGGCGATAGTAGAGAGAGGGCGAAGAGGTGGAGGGGAGGAGCGAGAGAGGACGAGAAGAAGGAAGGCAGAGAGGAGGCAGCTAGTAAAGAGAGCAGAAATGCTCTATGAAGAAGAAGATTTTCCCGAGGACGGGGAACGGGAGAAAGAGGAGAAACAGACGAGCAAGATGCTAAAAGGAGAGCAAGGCAAGAGAGTGCCTAGGAGGGAAGAGAAACACTGGAACACGAGGGAGATAGGGCGTCGCAGGCGCAGCATCGCCACGATATGTAGGAAGAGGGGTGGTGGGGGATGCTGCGTTGGGGGGGTGCGAGAGAGAGGAGAGAGAAGAGAGAGAGAGGAGAGAAGAAGAGAGAGAGAGAGAGAGAGAAAGAGCGGAGAGAGAAAGAGAGAGAGAAGAGGAACGGAGAGAGAGAAAGGAGAAAAGAAAAGAGAGCGGTGAAAAAGGACCCAGGAAAGAATGAGAGGAAGGAATGAGAGAGAAGTGAAGAAAAAAGGGGAAAAGGAATAAAGAGAGGAGTGCGAATGACAAGAGACAAAAGAGTGGAAAGAGGAGAGAGAGAGATGAGGAGAGAGAGAGAGAGAAGAGGAGAGAGAAGAGAGAGAGAAAGAGAGAGAGAGAAGGCAGAGAAAGAGAGGAGGAGAGAAGAGAGGGGAGCAGGGAGAGAAAGAAGCGAAAGAGAGTAAGAGAGAGCGAGAAAAGAGTTGAAAGCGAAAGTGTGATGTGTGTGTGTGGTGTGTGAGAGAGAGAGAAAAGAGAGCAAGAGAGAGGAGCAGAGGAGAGGAGAGGAGAAGAGAGAGAGAGAAGAGAGAGACGAAGAAGAGAGGTAGGAAGCAGAGGAGGAGGAAGAAGAGAGCAGAGAGAGCAGAGAAGAGAGAGAAGAGAGAAGGAGAGAGAGAGGACGAGAGAGAGAGATGAGAGAGAGAGAAGGAGGGGAGGAGAGGAGCGAGAGAAGACGAGATGGCGCGAAGAGAGAGGGGAGAGAGGAGAGCAGGACGAGAGAGCAGAGAGCAGAGAGAGAGGAGAGAAGAAGAGGAACGAGAGGAGAGACGAGAGAAAGAGAGAGGACAGAAGGGAGAGAGAGGAAGAGAGAGAGCAGTGAAGAAAAGAAGAAAAAGAGAGAAAGAAAGAAGAGAGCGAGTGAGCAAGCAGAGAGAGGACGAGAGAGATAGAGAGAGAGAGGAGAGAGAGAGGAGAGCGGAAAGAAAGAGAGAGCGAGAAAAAGAGTCTGAAAGCGACAAGTGTGTGTGTGGTGTGTGTGTGTGCTGTGTGTGGTGGTAGGTGTGTGGTGATCGTGGGAAGAGGAGAGAGAGAGAAAGAGAGAAAGAGGAGAGAGAGAGGAGGAGGAAAGGCGAGGAAGAGAGAGAGAGGGGAGGGGGAATGAGGAGGGGGGGGGGAGAGAGGGAGGGAGAGGGAGAGAGGGAAGAGAGGGAGGGACGGAAAGAATAAAGAGGAAGATAGGAATGAGAAGAGTAGAAATGAGAGAGAGAAGAATAGAGAAGGAGAAAGGAGAGCAGAGGAGACGGAGAGAGAGAGAGAAGAGAGAGAGGAGAGAGACGAAAGAGAGAGAGGCATGAGAGAGCGGAGGAGGAGACAGAGAAGGAGGGAGAAGAGCAGAAGAGATGAGAGAACGAGAAGAGAGACGAAGAGAGAGAGGAGAGGAGAAGAGAGAGGAGAGAGAGGGAGAGAAGAGGAGAAGGGAGGAGAGAAGAGAGAGGAGTCGAGAGAAGAGCGAGAGAGAGAGAGGGAGACGAGGAGAGGGAGAAGAGAGAGAGGAAGGGGAGGAGAGAGAGAGAGAGAGAGAGAGAGAAAGGAGAGAGAAGAGGAGAGAGAAGGAGTAGAAGAGGAGAGAGAGCAGACGGAGGAGAAGTAGAGGGAGGAGAGAGGCAGAGAGGCAGAGAGAGAGAGAGAGAGGAGCACGGGAAGAGAGGAGGAGACGAGGGAGGGGGAGGGAGAAGGAGAGATGCAAGAAAGAGAAAAAGAAGAGAAAGAAAGAGAAGAGCGAGTGAGAAAAGAGAAAGAGAAAGAGGGAGGGAGGGGGGGAGGGGGGAAAGGGAGAGAGAGAGAAGCGAGAGAGAGACGAGAGAGAGAGAGGAGAGAGAGAGAAGGAAGAGGAGAGGAGAGAAAGAGGAGAGAGAGAAGGAGGAGAGAGCAAGGAGGGACGAGAGAGGCGAGAGAAATAGTAAAAGATATAGATAAAGTAATGGTAAGTAATAGATGAAGTAAGCTAGGTAAGGCGAGAGAGACATATAAAGTATAAGTATAGATATATACGAGAGAATATCAGAGATGATATATAATAAAGAGTAATATGAAGTAGATAAAATAGAGAGAGTAAGGAGGTAAATGAAGTAGAGATATATATATAGAAGTAACAGATGGATGCGGTAGGCGCAATGTCATAAAGGGGATAAGATATGTTTAGAATAAGAGAGTAATATAATCGATAAATATAAGTCAATATGAAGGAGAGGAGTAGGAAAGACAAAATATATAATCATATAGATAAAAAGAGAACAGTAAATATAAGATAAATAAAGAAAGATAAAATAGATGAGAGGAACCGAATGTAATTTAATGGATATTCGCGCAAGTCTAGTAGTGGTATCATTAATAGTAATTATCAAGATTATTTTAGATGAAGAACAATATCCCACTCGCAACAAATGTATTCCGAATTTTTCACGGAATAATTTTTGGAATGAAAGACGATGGAGATTGATGATGATGGATAAGACTGTTGTCGACCGTTCTAGGAGTGGAGAAAAGTAGATGAGTAAGAAAAGCCGCTGATAACTTAATGATAAAGAAATGTATATTGATGAAGTTTAGAGAGATGAGACAGAAAGTAAAGCAAGATTACTTGTGAATTACAACCAACGCACGAGGTGAAATGAATACTGATGAAAGTCATCGAAGGATGGGAAAACGAAAGGAAGTAGTGTGAAAAAGAAGCAAATAAGATAAAGAGGTAGTAGAGACATCAGAAAACTAAAAATCGAAAGTAAAAAAATCGGAAGAGAAAAAAATAGATTTAATTAAGAATGTGAAGATTAAACTAATGTAAGAGAACGAAGCAGAGGAGAAGACAAAATTAGTAGCGAACAGAAAGAAACAGAGAATGGCAAAAGTAAGACACGAAAGGAAAGACAAAGAAACGACGGTCGTGTACAAAAGAAAGAAAGTTGTGAATGTAATAACGCGTATAAGTGCAGCATGTTGAATAGGCGCAATAGTGTAAAGTAGTGCTAGGAGGATTGAGAAGTATAGATAGGAGAGTATAGAAAGAAAGATGGTAGAGAGAGAGAGGATAAGCAAGTAAGAAAGAATGAGAGAGAGAGTAGATTGGGATAGAAGCAAGAAGAGCAGGAAAATATGAGAGAGAGACGAATACGAGCAAAAGGAAAAGAGGTGTAGAAGAGATGAGCAGGATAAGAGAACTCATGATGAGAAAGAAAGAGAGAGCGAGAGAGAAAGAGAAAAAAGAGAGAGCAGAGATGAAGACAAGAAAGAAGAGCGCGAGTTGAACAGAGAAAGTGAGAGGGAGAGAGAGAGAGCATCGGATCAAGAAGAAGACACGAGGAAGAGAGAGAGAGGCGAGAAAGAGATGAAACGAGAAAGAGAGAGTCGAGAAAGAGAGAGAGAGAGAGAGAGGAGCACGAGAGGGCGAAGGAGAGAGAAAGAGAGACCAGAGAGAGAGAGAGAGAGAGAGCCGAGAACGGTAGCAATGATCGAGAGAGTCAGGACGAAAAATTGAAGGACAAAACAAATGAGAACTAGTCGAAAGAGGAGCACTGGTAAGAGAGAGAGAAAGAAAGAGAAGCACGACAGAGATTACATGGCACGAGTTAGAGTGAGGCAAAACAGCATAAACCCAGTTAACAAGAAACTTGGCAAATCTAGTGTTGAGGTAGAAACTGGCAAGAAGAAAATAGAGAGAAAAGAGTGTAGATGACGTAGAGAGCGAGAAAAGTTGAGAAGAGGGAACTCTTAACCTTAAATTCTCGCCGACGGAGAGGAGGGTGAGCTACGCGTGCGAGATGAGAGACGCGCCAGAGATGGATGCGAGAGAGGGGAGATTGAAATTTCGAACGCAGTACGCGAGCGAAAGAGAGAGAGAGATGGAAGAGCAGGAGAGAGAGGAGAGAAGAGAGAGAAAGAGAGAAAATGAGAAGCGACGAGAGAGAGAAGAGGAGTGGATGCACGATTCGGACGATGATAATGAGTGAGAGAGGCTGTGAGGAGTAAAGGAGAAGCAGACGAGACGAGGAGAGTAGAGAGAGAGAGAGGATGGATGTATGTAGAGTAGAGAGAGAGAGAGAGAGAGCGGATGAGCTCAGGAGAGAGAGAGAGGAGAGAGAGAGAGAGAGAGAGAGAGAGAGAGAGAGAGAGAGAGAGAGAGAGAGAGAGAGAGAGAGAGAAGAAGAGAGAGAAGAGAGAGAGAGAGAGAGAGCGAGAAAAGAGTTGAAAGAGAAAGAGAAAAGTGAGGAGGAGAGAGAGAGAGAATGATATCAAAAAGAGAGAGAAAAAGAAGCGAGAAGAGAAGAGATCAAGAGAGAGAGAGAGTAGAAGAAAGATAAGTGCAAGCGAAAGGCAAGAGAGAGAGAGAATGATATCAAAAGAGAGAGAGAAAGAGCGAGAAAGAGATCAAGAGAGAGAGAGAGTAAGAAAGAGAT
>NW_020869211.1:904471-921971 GCF_003789085.1 Penaeus vannamei
CCTTCCCTGATTGAGTTTTCCAATCTCTCTATCCCTCCCTTCCTCTTCCTCTCCTTATGCACTCATCCTTTTCCTTTTCAATCTCTTCCTCCATCCTCTCTCCTGCTTTCTCACTTCTTCCTTTCTATCTCTCTATCTCTCCTATTTTCTAAACTCCCCTCCTTCTCGCTTTCCGTCTCTTTTCCTCCTCTGATCTTTCGTGAATAAACACACTTGTCCGTGTGTGTTTGCATTCAAATTTATTCACTGTGAAGGCCGTAATGCTGCATTATTAAGAGAGAAGAGCAACGTCACATAACCTCGGAGAAGCCAAGTTCATCCTTCAATGCTCATATCAGCACACTTCCTTAATACCAGTTTTCACATTTCCTGGCCGTTGCACTGTATAAGATCAAGATTTATGAACCCTGCCAAATTAACCACAAGCTTGACCTCACAATGACCAGTGAAAGAGCTATTGTATCGCTACCTCATTCCATTGCCTTTGATTTGGATTCTGGTTGAAATTCCACAAAATGCCTTTGCCGAACAACTTTTCTTGAAGGAAGTATATTCGAGTGGAGTTTTGAAGTGACTGAGTAAAGTGCAGGAATTTTACATTTTTCCAATGAGAAAATAAGAAAAATAAGAAACTTTAATATGAATCTGAAGAATCGCAAATCTGTCTTTCTTTATAGATAATATGTCTCCTTATCTTAATTTTCCATTAGATCTAGCCCTTATTAAAAGCTTCTCATAGCAACACAATAAAGTAACGCTATAATTCGACAGTTGTAGCCAAATAAATATGCAACTTCAAAGAATCTAAATAGATTATGAGTGATTATTAATCTGCGGTTCGGATTCGCTTCTTCAGGCATAATAAACAATTAGGACAATCATCTACACGCATCTGCTATATAAATCATCGACCGCAGGCGATATCAGGGTGCGTGTCTAAAACCATCAGTGTGTTTAGGGACCAAGTACCAGGCACCGCAGCGGATTACGTGTTCGTCACGTATTCTGGATTCTGTCTTGTTTGAATGCGTTTATATGTATATATTTTAGTCATATGCAAATTCGTTAAATGGTCGAGGATTTGTGGCGTACAGTGTTAATGACACGCGTCCGTGTTAATGTGGTTTGTTGATGTGTTTTTTTTTTAATTAAGCTAATGATTTTTATTTTGAAAACATACATTAGAGTTGTTGATGTCAATATCATTATTATAATTTTAATCTTCATCGTTATCATAATCGTTTTACTGTCGTTACGATCACTATTATTATCATTATCAACCATCATTATCTTTATAATATTTCCATCATCAATATTATTATCATTATCATTACTATCATTATCATTATCATTATTTATTATATTATCATTTTTTATTATTATTATTATTATTATTATTATATATTATTTATTATTATTATTTTGTTGTTTTGTTGATGTTGTTGTTATTATTATTACATTTATAATTATTATCATCATTTTTATTATTACCTTTGTTATTATTTTAATTACTATTATCGTTATCATTACTATTATTATTATTATTTATTCATTATTGGTATCATTATTACTCTCATTATTGCTATTATTAATCATTATTATCAACATTATTATTATTATTATTATTAGAAATAGTAGTATCATTTATCATTATAATTATTATCGTTATCATCATTATCATTCTATTACTGTTATTACTATTATTATCATCATCACATCATAATTATTGCTATTTACATCATTACTTATTATTATCATCATTATTGTTAATATCGTTTTAGATGTTATCTTTATCATTTCATAAATATCAATATAACGGTTATTATTATCATTATTATTATACCTTTTGTTATTCTGGTTATTGCCGCTGTTGTTATTCTTTTGTTGTTATTATAAGTTAGTGTTTTTGTTATAAACATCACCAGAATCATAATCTTTATCATTATCATTATCATTAATTATCGTTTTATCGACATCACTAGTGCCATAACGGTGATGTCTTTATGAATTGCATGTTATTGTTATTGTTGCTGCAGCTTATGCCGTTGTTGCATTGCTGTTGTTATTACTATTGGTAGTATAATTACATTTGTCGTCTTTATCATCATTATTTTTGTTATTATTATTATGGTGATGATGATGATAACAACAAAAACAAAACCAACAACAACAACAATAACAACAACAATAATAATGATAATAATAACGACAACACCACCACCACTAATAACAACAATAATGATAATAATAACGGTAATAATAATGATAATGAAATAATAATAATAATGATGATAATGATAATAGTACTACTACTAACAACAATAATGATAATAATTAAAATGGAATTAATAATGATATTGATAACAGCAGTAATAACAGTGATAATGATAGTAATAATGATAATAATAATAATAACAATAATAATCATGATAATGATAATAATAGTAATAATCAACTGATAATTATAGTGATAATAATAATGATAATAATAGTAATAATAAAATGATAATAATAGTAATAATAAAATGATGATAATAGCAATAATAAAATGATAGTGATAATGGTAGTGATAATAATAATGATAATAGTAATAATAGCAGTAGTAGTAGTAGGAATAGTAATAGCAGTAATAATAGTAACAAAAAAAAATTATATTGGATATGATGAGAAATGAGGATTATGATAATGATGATAATAATATCACTTTCATTTCTCTCATTATCAATATAATTGTCATTACCATCATTATCCTTACTGTTGTTACTACTAATAGCAATAGTAATAACTACAATTTAACTTGCACCAAATATCTTATACTTTCACTTACACCTAATCAATTTAATTTACATCTTATGAATATTACAGCTGAATTTAACCCGAATATATTACTAAAATGTGAGAAATAATCACATTTTATCATGTCTGTTAGTCATTCGAGCTGGGTTATGTAAATATATTTTATCTCTATATTGCAAAAGCTACAGTTTTGAATCCAGTTCCTGTAGAAAAGCCATTAGTGTTGCTATGTGCATTTAATTTCATTTTATCTTGCAAATGTGGCATTTTATTGTGAAGCACGAATGCCAGTGATGTAGAATTCAAGAGGAATTAACACATATGATTTTTAAAGACCAAGGGTACCGCTCGTACAGTAATACTTGCACAAGCACTCATAAAAAAAGAAAAAGAAAATATAAATAAAAAGAAAGGAAGAAAAGTCAGAGCAGCAGCTATATTGTCTCTACCTTTTCCAATACTTCGACGTGAAAAAACATATCGGGGAGACAAGTGCACCTTCTGAAATATGTGAAAGGTCTCCGTGCCAAAAAAGGGGGAGGTAATATTTCAAACCCTTGTCCCTCATCTGACGCCACGCCGGTTGCACTGAACCAGGTCTTTCCGTTGCTGCTGTAGGCGAGGGAGACTGATTCTGTGTAATTAAGAGAGCGATGAAAAGTTCAAGTGCTGAATGTGAAACTTATGAACCTGAAATGGCCTTCAGTCCGGAAAGTTCAGAGTTACAATACCTAAAGGTCACAGGAGTTCCCGATGTTGCTGTTGGCTTTACTTTATTATTACTATCGTTCTTGTTGTTACTGAGAATGATAACAAGGTAGATGAAAGTGAAGATAAAGTTGAAGATAGAGATAATAATGGTGAAGATGAAGATATAAAGGATGTTAGTGAAGATGAAGATATGGATTATGAAGGTGAAGATAACGATGAGAATGTGATTACAATTGAAGATGAAGATGGCCAAGGCGATAACAACAAAAACAGTTTAACCGAAAAAAAATCTTATGGGACTTACAAAAGTATCTCCAGAAGAACGTAAAACCCACTTTATCAATATAAATTTAACTGTGGGTGGGGAGTTTGTGGAAAGTAATAATCCGATTCGGTGTGACGTCACGAGTCAGAGTAACCATTCCACTTGGTGAAAACAAAACCGTCGCTCGCAGATACTTCACTGTCAGCATGAGCGAAAATGTATGAATTTTTTGATTTTTTAAAAACAGTAATCTATGACTTTCAGCTATATAGGGTATTTTTCTGTGAAATCAGTGTCATTTCCTAACATCTCTTTTCTTCCCATTTATTGATTATACAAAGGAGACAATGAAGTCACGCAAAGGCCTACAAGCGCCCAACGTATTCTTCTCTCTCCTCAATAATTTCACCTCAAGAGATAGGCCCTCTTCAGTTATGTTATCTAATAGGCCATATGGCATTTCGGACACAAAGGCCACAGGCGAATGTATGCCTGTTTTGCTTTCATCTAATGGACAGTGCTTGAAGACACTTGGGAGAAAGTCTGGATGAGTTGGATCCGGGGGTGGTCGTCTGAAAATTCAAATTATGATAAATTAATTTATTAAATATGAATAAAATTGCTGTTGAGCTTCTTAGAGTATATGACGGCTGCCAAATCCTAATGTCGACAATGTTGACCTTGTTTGGCTATGGTTAGTAGTGTAGATAGAGTTTGAAAGTGATTCTCTGTCTTTGGCATTTGAAAAGGTGTAAAATATTAATATGTATATCAATAAAATGTTCTGAGCACATGTAAACATTTTTCACCCGGCGACCATCACGGTTCACACGTTTCATGACCAATACCCATCGCTTCCATTTCTCTCTCTCTCTCTCTCTCTCTCTCTTTCTTTTTTTCTTTTCGCGATCTGGGAATATCTGAAAGGTTAAAAATTTTCCCATCATGTTGTGGTTCGAACAACCACCGGCAACACAGCTCGGCATTTTCACGCCAAAAAACTAAATTTTAGGAAAAATTCAGCGACTTTGTTATTAAAGTGCAGAGAATTTTAGAACGAACGAGGATTTATTTTCACCAAGCGCTCGTTGCTAGGGGCGGTTGCTAGGCGTTACCGAGTCGGTCTATAGCGCATCCGTTTTGAGTGACATAGAGACTTCGGCTGTGGAAACAAAACGAATGGAGGGAAGTGTGTATGTCGAAATGATAATTTATATGACATTTTAAAAGGTGCGTTGGTACCAATTTCAGACGTTTTACGTCATTGAAACATCTGTTTACTTATTTATATATTCTTATAGGCATATCAATATAGCAAAATTTAGTGTTATAAGAAACAGAGTAAATTATACTGATCATTTACACACAGATATATATATATATATATATATATAATATATATATATATATATATATATATATATATATATATTATATTATATATATATAATAGTAATGTTAACAATTCATTAGGGGGAAAACTAATTTATTTTAACGATTTCTTTTCAGACGAGTCATTGCTATCCTTCAGTTTACAGGTAGAATCAATGCTAGAATAAAAGTCGTATTTTCCCCTGAAATCTCACGTTGAAATGCTTGCTGAGTGGATTAATGTCATTATGGAATGCCTGTGTATTGAATTGTCATTGCTCTCCTCGCGTATACAGAGAGAGACAAGTAAAGACTGAAAATGCAGCGAGCAACATGCCATAATGCTTTGTTGCAAGGAATTATCTAATCGTTATTTATTCATTTATTTTAATGACCTGTGGATAAAGAAGGTGAATTAGCAGTAGGTGATAGTTCCGGTAGCATCAATGGATAGATTGAGAATGAAATTATCTATTAGAGGTAAGTGTAGAAAAAGATAAATGTAAAGATTAAAGGAAGGGGAACGATTAACTCATGTCCAACTAAAATCATGGAAAGAATACTGATGGTCTGGGTGTGAGGGGCCCGATTCCGTTTCACATATAATTTTTTGTTTATTATAATGATTTTTGATTCTTGATTAGTAGGAAAAGGGAGGGTATAGAGTTATCCTAAGATGGGAATTAAGTAAGTTGAGAATATTACTTGGTTAGATTATTATATTTATTGCCAAGATTTACATAATGATAAGCCACTCGTTCATTATTATCTATTTATTGAATAAAAAAAATAAAGGTTACACCCGTCGAGCCTTAGAGAAGTTAGGTTACGCTACCCGTAAAACTTTAGTAATCGGATTTTCTTTTGTATATGAAAAATATGTATATATATGATATATATATATATATATATATATATATATATATATATATATATATATATATATATATATTATACATATATATATATATATATATATATATATATATATATATATATATATATATATATATATATATATATATATATATATATATATATATATATATATATATATATATATATATATATATATATATATATATATATATATATATATATATATATATATATATATATAATATATATATATATATATATATATGTATATAGATGATATGTTAGATATATATGGGTTTGTGTGTTTGTGTGTGTGTTGCTAAGCTGCCGTTTTCATATAACATTTATATGAACATATTAAAAATTCAGTGATTAAAAGCTTACGTAATTTTCAATCATTCGTTTTACAAATGACTGCTCGGCTGAATCTTTGATGGTTGTCTTGTATAGAGGGGAAAATACTCGAGAATGACATCTGTCAATCCTGTCTGCACTATAACGTCTCTTTCCCAGATACATTATAGTACAGGAGCTGGGGGGGGGGGGGGTGCAAAAATGGGCCCTTAAATTATCTCCCATTCTTGATTAGGGGACCATATGACTCACCATAACAGCGGGGTTAGACATTCTGAAACATGGCACGAAGTGAGAAAATCGCCATGATGTATGAAATCAACGGCATTCAAAAAGACGAATAAAATTGGGGGGGTATATATATATATATATATATATATATATATATATATATAATATATATATACATATATACATACATATATATATATATATATATATATACATATATATATATATATATATATATATATATATATATATATATATATATATATATATATAATATATATATATATATATATATATATATATATATATATATATATATATATATATATATACATATATACATACATATACATATATATATATATATATATATATATATATATATATATATATATATATATATATATATATATATATATATATTCACACACACACGCTCCAACATGGTTTTTGCATGTACACTGTGTCTGTTGCAGCAAGCCGCCTGTGCGCCCAACACAAGGCGCGGCTAATGAGGGAGCCCAGGGAGGGCGCGGCAGCCGCCCGCAAGCTCAACGGCGCCGATAAAGAGCCCGGGAGAAACCCATCACGAGAGGCCGGATGTTTCGCGGTTACGGGCGGGCGGCTCGTAAGTATCACTGCACGACCTCGTTAGCAGCTGCAGCATTAGGAAAAGTCTGCAAGGTGAAGGAGCAGGCCATTCCCACGGGGAGTGGAGGGGGAGGCTGAGGAGGGTGGGGAGGGGAGGCTAAGGGTGGAGGTGGCGTTAGGGGAGATATGTCCTCGTGAAATGTTTCCTTCGGAACATTTCACGAGGACATATTGAACGTAGTCGTAACTGGACCCTGTTACAATACGCAAAAGAAATCTCATCGTAATGTCTCTCTAGTTTTATCACAGAGCGACGGGAATTTGCGGAAAAAAGTCATTATTCGTGTAAACATTGGGAGTGTGTGCGTCTTTTCCGGTACTCTGAATCCCCCATTAAGATCATTTATGGTGAATGTGTGTTCTGGGAAGTGAATGTCTTTTCATCTTGGATTTCCATGATAAGTACTACCGGGATCAAAGACAAGTATTCAGAGAGAGAGGGAGAGAGAGAGAGAGAGAGAGAGAGAGAAAGAAAGACAGACAGACAGACAGAAAGACAGACAGACAGACTATAAGAAAGATTAAGATCAATTAAGGTAAATGTGTGCTCTGCGAAGCGAATGTCTGTTCATCCTGGATTTCCATAATACGCATTACCGGATCAAAGACAAGTGTTCAGAGAGAGAGAAAGAGAGAGAGAAACAGACAGGCAGAAAGGCATATAAACAAACAGAAAGAAAGAACAAAAGGAACAGAAATTAAGAATGAAACAGAGAGAGAGAGAAAAAGGAAGAAAGGGAAAGAGATGGCCCATATGTAACCGTTCTGTGCAGGGTGGCGTCAGATGAATACAAATGCTACGATAAACAGCTGTTTTCCTTCTCCCCTATCTTATCAGTCCCTGGAGAAAGGATTGGTACACATGGCAACCAGCCTCCTCCATTCCCTTTTCATCTTAACGCTGTGAAAATGATATATTCCCATACATGTTTACAGAAACGTGTACAGAGGTAGAGAAATACTAGTGTGTAGATAGTAGATAGATTGTGTATTTGTATGTGTGTTTATGTTTGTGTCTGTGTTTGTATGTGTATATGATTGTTAACAACATGGGTATTTAAATACGCATTATCATCCTCTCTTATTCTGCTTTATTAATTTTCTTTCCTTCCTCACCTTCTCTCCTTTCCTGTTCCCTCCTACCATAACCCCTAAACTCCTCTATGATAACAATCCATAATAACAACCTATGAGTTCCCATATTCCTTTCCCCCCTCTCTTTCTTTTTCTCCCTCTCCCTATTTCTATCTCTCTCTCTACCCCCCCCCCTCTCTCTCTCTCACCCCCACCACACACTGGCACACGCACACGCGCGTGCTCACATACACACACACACATACACACACACACACACACACACACACACACACACACACACACACACACACACACACACACACACACACACACACACACACACACACACACACACACACATACACACACACCTGCCACCAACCATCGTTCCTGCCCATAAACATCTCCGAACAACCGACCGCAACCTTTAGCCTCACGGGGTAACCGAACCGCTCCCGCACATCGGATATACGATCATGATTGTGCTTTGCTGACGGGGCTGTCTTCACTTTCCCACTTCGAATCGCACCGGTTCGGCTGCCGGGAGATCGAGGCGAAGATCGGCCCCAGAGACGCCTGCGCTCGTAAAGATCTGGCTTCTTTGGAGGCCAGCGCCGGAGGGGGACACTCGCCAAAGGAACTTTATGTGTATGATGTATGTATATATATTTAATATATATATATATATGAGGTACTATATAATATATCCACCCTATATATAGTATATTATAAGACATATATATACCACTAATATAGTATATATAAACCACGTCCTTACCTCAACCCCCATTCACTTCACTCAACCATATCTTATATATAATATATATTTATAATTATGCACATATACACATTCATTACATACATACATACATATAAATATAGCGCACCAATTATCCCTAAATTACCATCTCCCTCATCTTTCATCTATACCCCTCAATCACATATATATATATATACAACCATAGTCCTTCCCCAACAATCACTATCTACTAGTATGCACATATAGCACTCACACCATACTCACTACCATTCATACATACATACATATCATATATATACTCCCTACTTATAATCCTCATCATATTACTCACTTCATATATATAATATTACCATCCAATTATCTAATTATACTCACATCTATCACTTACTCCCATCTCCCTCTACAACATACTAACTGACCTAGTCCTTGACGTAATACTCACTAATGTATATATGCTACTCCACCCATACTACTGTCGCTATAATCATCACGCTCCCCTGTACATACTTACCTCCCATATAATACGGTACTACGCTACTATGATATATGTGCATATATACACTCATATATCTATATATACTATATATATATATATATATATATATACACACACACAAACCAATCTCACTCACCCCCCTCCCCCCCTCCCCTCCCCCAACCCCCGCCGCATCATCCTTCTGGGTCAAATTCAGAGCACGACCAAACTGCATCGCGACAGCACGCACACCACAACACTCGAGCGCATTTTGTTGTCCACACACACACACCACACACACACTCTCGGAGAGAGAGTCCACACAGATACATCTATGCAGCACTACATCGGAAGACTAAGAGCTGGTTTAGAAAGCCAACACTAATTAATTATGACAAAGGGATATAAAAGTAAGAGAGATAGAGAGATAGATAGGGGATAGAGGTGAGTGGGAGTAGATGAAGTAAAGGGAAGGAAAGGTGGTATAAGAAGGGAGAGGAGGGAGGGAGGGAAGGTAAGGAGTGACAGTAAGGGGGGTAAGGGAATGAGAGGAAGGAAGGAAGGAAGGTGGGAAGGTAGAAGAGGAAGGGAGGGAGAGAGATAAGTGGAAGGTAAGTGGAAGGAAGGGAGTTAAGGGAGGGCATAGGTGATGAGATAGGGGATAGGTATGGAGGAGAGAAGAGAGTGATATATGGGAAATAATGGTAGTGAGTAGTGATGTATGTATGGATGACTATTGAATATATAGATGATAATGATAGGTATGAGGATGGTTAAAATGAGTTGCTAGGAGAGGGACGTAGATATATGTATGTATGGAAGGTTGTGAGTTAGGAGTAATGACTCCTACGGAAGGTATATAGTAAAGTGAAGGATGGGAAGGGATGAATAGAGGAAGGCAAGGTAGTAGAAAGCGAAGGCAAGGGAGGAAGTGAGAAGGAAGTATAGGAGGTGAGTAGGATAGAGATGTGACGATGATTAGTATTTTTAAGTATATAAGATATTAGATAGATTAAAGGAGAGATGAAGGAGAATAGCAATGTAGGTGAATGGAAAAGAGGAATTGTGTATAGGTAGAGAAGAAGGTAATAGGAAAGAAAAGAGGAAGGGAAATGTGTAAGTGGAAGAAGGAAAAGGTAAGAAAAAGAGGAGTAGGTGGTGCATAGAAAATGTATGACATGGTATGGAAGAGGGAAGTAAGGAAAGCGCAAGAAAACGGCAGGGAATACACGAAGTATAATGAGGAGATTAGTGATTATCAGATAAAATAGGGAGGAGAGATATACAGTAGATAGATGGAAGATAAGTTGAACAGAATCTGACATAGAACAACGACAAACAGATACTAGATATAAATAAAACAGAATATTATGATATATTAGGAACATAATATATATACGAATTGGAAGAGACAGGAATATACAGGTAGCGAATTAATAATATATAGATGTGTAAGATATGAGATACGAACTATATATAGGGGGGGGGCGGTATATATATATATACGTATATATAACATGTAGAAGATATTAAGATAAATTAATTAAGAACTAGAGAGAAAGAGATAAGTATAGATAAGATAGAGATATAAATTAATAGATGGAGAGGTAGATATTATATACAGTAACTAAGATAGACATAGATAGAGAGATAGGATAGACAATATATTAAATAAAAATGTAAAATAATAATTATTAATAGAGAGAATAATGTAGAAATATCACGATAACAGACGAATGTAGAGGAGAAGTAGAAGAGAAGACTCTTACCGAACCAACAAAAGTTGCATGAGGAGAAACCGTTTCTCGTCTAATAGGTCAATACTAGAGCGCAAACTCTTACATAAATAACATTCCTCACATCACGGCAACTCCTGGCTAATATAGAAACATAGCAGCACTTAACTGAACCATTATTTCAGTCATAACACTTCCTCACACTGCTCATATATGCACGCAACTCACCCTTATTATAATGTAGGAAGACACCGTCTAATATATATCAGTTCGATAACTTCATTTTCATTGTGTAATGTCTACATGTCTGCATCTAATGAGATATGGTATCATATAAAGTGTAAGCATCTAGAACTATTGACTATAGACACAGTTAACATATACTCAGGCAAAGTAACCATATTAGATAAGTTATTGCTCCTTGCCATATATATCTATTAGGTAATAGTCTAATTACTCACTACCGATAGAAAAAATCCATAATCATTTTATATTAATTATCATTTATTATTTTATTTGTTTGTATTAATTCATTTAGTATTTATTATTGATTAGTTATAAATATTAATTATATTATTATTTTATTATAGCTATTAATTATTTATTATATTTATATTATATATATTCAATTAATTAATTATTATATATATTTATATACGTCACAATTTATATATTTTAAATTATTATATTATATAATTATTTATATATAATTTTTTATTATTTTATTTAATATTATTATTATTATATATTTGTAATTATTATATATTTATTATTACATATAGTATTAATATTATTTTTTTTTAATTATTTTAATCATCATTATTATATATAATATATTATTTATTTATTATTATATTTATTTAAATTATTTATATAATTTAATATATATTTATGTTCTTATTATTATATAATAATTAATTATTGGTATTATATATAAGTTTAATTGTATTTATATATCTATTTAATAATCTCAATATTATATTTATATATGTCATTTATTATTTTTTATATTTTAGAGTCTATATTTATATAATATTTTATATAGTTATTAATATTTATAAAACTAGTATATATATTATTTACTAAATGGTTCTTTTCTTTCGTACTTTTTAGTTTCTTTAATACTATATATACTTTATATCCTCTATCCTTCCTTATTTTCTCACAAGTATCCTATTATTTTTTATTTATATTTCTTTTTTTTTTTGTTTCTATATTTTTCTTCCTCAAAATCTTTATTATTATTATTTATTATTTTCTTTGCTCATCTTCCCTTACCGTACTATTATTACTTTTGATATTATTCGTATAAATTTTTCTATATTCTCTACTTATTTATTATTTTATTTCTTTATCATTAGCTTTATTCGTACCTTTTATATTTGTAAATTACCTTTTGTTTTTCTTTTACCCTGCCTTATATATACCCTATAATGTATATATAATTCTTCTTACTTATATTATATATCCTCAGATTTACTATTCAATATAGCTATATTATATTTCGCTTTATTTCCTTATCTCTATATAATATATATATATACTTTTATATATTGGTATTTTATATATCTATACTCACTTCTCTTTTTTCTTTTCTACCTTCTTTTCTATTATATATTATTACACACTCAGCATCACACTCAACATCACCATATATATAATATATATACAAAACAGATTTACATTAGATATATATTTTATTATAACGTTACTTATTATATAGTCATCTTACCTGCATGTTAAATGTAAATATATTACAAAGTTTAATAAATGTTCAATAGTAATTCTGGATCACAGAAGTTCATTATTACTTTTACATAGTTATGGGCACGCTTATGTATGTAAATGATAAATCCCGGGAGGTAAAATAATATTTTGATATTTTTAATTTATTATATTCTATGTATATCTTCATTGCCCAGTTTAATGGGTGTTTAAATTAAGTAGACGAAGTGTGCTAAGTGATAACCGAGAGAGAGAGAGAGACCAGTAGGTATAAACGGTATGTATAGTAAGACGAGTATGTATAAGAGAGAGAGTATGATAAGAGTGTAGATATATATAAGAAGATGAAAGAGAGAGAGAGAGTAAGTAAGTAAGATAGAGAGATAGTAGAGAGAGAGAGCTAAGAAGAGAGAAGGCAAGACGCAAGCAAACGAAGACACACACAACAAACAGACGACGACAACACCACGACAAAGAAGGGAGGGGAGCGACAGCACACAGCACGCAGCAAGCACACGCACACACGACACACACACCAGCACGCAAGAGAGAGAGAGAGAGAGAGAGAGAGAGAGAGAGAGAGAGAGAGAGAGAAGAGAAGAGAGAGAGAGAGAGTAGAGAGAGAGAGAGACAGACAGTGAGACACACACACACACACCGCAAACTACAAAGACACACGCGAACACAACACAACAGCACAACGAGAGAGCACAGACGCACAACAGACGCACGCACGAGACGCAGACAACCGACACAGCTATCGAGCAACGCACGCAGCACGCAACGACGAAAAGAGACCGACCGACACACAGCACCACAACACACACCAACGACACACAGTAAGAGACGCAGGGAATAGATGAAAGAGGAGGAGTAGTTATTAAAGAGATCTAATATCAGCCTTATGTACGCAGAGGAACAGCCATTCTATGATAAATTTTACATTATACTTATATATATACAATATTATTGCATATAACATACAAATGAATATATTGTTGTTTATAACTATGTTCTATATATATTACTAGAATATAGAAAGTATATATATTAGTAATAATAGTGAAAATTATATGAAAAAATTAAAAACACAGGTTAATATATTATATCACTTTTACTAAAGCGATCGAATATTATGAGATATATATATGATTAACCTTATGTTAGTAACTATGATTATGAAATATGAAGATATGGTATTGTTGTGGATATTCTACCATAATATAAATACCATACAATGTAATAGATTAATATGTAATTATATGATATGATTAGGTTAATAATATCTATATCATATACACATAACTGTATCATGATTGATATATTACCATATAATTTAATTTAAATTATACTATAATGCTGATTATTAACTATATATAGACTAAGTATATATAAGCTATAAGTTAATAATTATAAAATATATATATATTGATAATCAATATTAATAATATATCTATAAAACTGTTAATTATGAATAATAATGATAAATGAATATATATGTAAATAACAATAAGAATAAGTAATGTATAATGATGATTAAGTAAAATATATACAACAATAATAGGAATATTTATAATGATGATGATGTAATCGTTATAAATGAATTAATCAATGTATTATAGACCGAATAGAATATTACGTGATAGATTATAATGTAACGATTGAATGTATGAGATATATAATATGATAGTAAACATAAGCTAAATTAAATAGATAGTAATATATATACATTAGATAATAAATGCATATTATAATTATTGATTTATTATATAATCTCAGTCCTTTAGATCACATTATAATTATAAATATTTTATATTATATTATACTATAATTTATACCGGACTATAATTATATATTGTATATATTATTAAAGTATATTAGAATTACTATATATTCAAATTATCAATACTCACGTATATTTCATCTTTTATTACGCATTAGTATTATAATCATATAGATTATTTATTATATACATATATAATATGAACAATTAGATATATATTAAATGTTAAATGAGATATTATAGTTATAGTAAGATAATCGTATGAATAATCATAGATAATATATATAACATTTCCCTCAATGTACTAGATCAACTAAAAACAAAAACAACACCAAAAATGTGATTGGCTTGATCGGTTGTATGGTCGATAGTAGATTAGTGTGGTGCTGGGTGGTATGGGTGTGTGGTGGTGTGGTGTGTCTGTGTGTTGTTGATGTTTGTGTGTGTATACAATAGTTGCTATAATAATAATAACAATAAACATATTATATTGTATCATATTTAATATCAATCTATATAACTAATAACATAACAATATTAATAAATGAATATAAAAAAAGAATATGATGAAAGAATAAGCCAAAGATATAAAGAAAGCAACGCATTATAACAAGATATGAAATAATGAATAGAAGTAATAATAAAAAGTTAAAGGAAAGAGTAAAGAATAAAGTAAAAATAAAAGAAAAAATATATAAGAAAATAGATAAGAATAAATATATAAAAACAACATACAGATATAATAGATAATTAATAAAGATAAAACTCAGAAGAAATATTCACGTTAGTAAAATAATCATATATCCCTCCAAATAATGTTGATAAATGGCTATAATAGGTCGTACTCTATCAGACTAAAGTACGGCAATATATAATAAACATAATTATATATTATATTGCCACTATATATATCTCACATCAAATACTCACTAGAATGACGCAATGAACTGTTTGCAATGCTGCAGGGATACTTTATCATTATCTTTGTAAATAAATATTAGATTCTATACCATGTTTCTCATCTCCAGCGAGCGTTGATTAGCTCCTCTATATCAAACTCCTTTGGTATCTACTGTACTTGCAAATGCTATACATATATATAACGTATCGGGAATGTACGTACTGTTATCTTTTTTTTTATTATTTAGTATTTTTATTATTTTATTTACACTTTATTTTTTTTTTTTTAACTTTTTTATATTCTCGTTTTTTTTTTTATTAACTCATTTTTTATGTATATTTTAATATTTATACCCATATACTTAATATATTATATATATATATACAAATATACTCATAATTATATATATATATATAGTATATATACTATATATATATTTATTGTATATATATACCTATATTATATATATTATATATACTATATATTTATATCTATATGTATATATATATATATATATATATATAATATATACTATTATATATGTATATATATATGTAATATATATATATATTATAATATATATATATATTATAGTATATATAATAATATATATATTAATGTATGTTATGTATATATTATATATATATATACTATAATTATATATATATATACTATATATATAATATATATATATTATATAATATATAATATATATATATTTATATTTCACTGTGTGGTGTGTGGTGTGTTGTTGGTGTTGGTTGTGTGGTGTGTGTGTATATGTAATATATTCATGTATACTATATATATATATTATTATATTTTTTCGTATTTATTTTCTAACTATTAACCTATATATATATTAATAAAAAATTAAATTATATTTTTAAAAAAAATAATTTTTAAACTCATACTATTCACTCTATATAAATGAAAATTCTTATATATATTATTTCTATATAATATAAACTCAGAATTAAAATAAATTTAACTTTATAATATATATTATTTCATAAATACATATTCAATCTTCATATATTACATAATCATTATATACTACTAGCTAGTACTTATTATACTATATGCTATGTTATGTATGAATGTGGTTACATATATGATATATATAGGCATATATATATATAGATACATACATATAATCGATATTTCTATTTCTCATCTCTCTCTCATCTCTTCATATCAACTCTCTACATATGACTACTATCATCATTTACCGGACGTTATATATCTATAAATTAATATTTTATTTTTATATTTATTCATATTTTTGCTTATTTTATATATCTCATTACTATAACTATATGGTATTTTATATACTCATATTCCACTGATTATACAACACTCAAACACACGCTCACTCTATTGTTTTTTCTCTCTACATCTCACACGCCACAGACGAATATATGATATATACTAATTTTCTATCTTTCATATTATCTACTATTACTATACGCTGCTTCCTTATTTTCGTCTTAGTAATTTATTATGTAATAATAATATACAGGAAAAAAAAACAATACATAGTAGCTATTAGTATTATAATTAGCAAAGTCAAACAACAGACAACAACAAACATATATAATAATAATAATAATAATAATAGTAATTATAAAATATATTAATTATAAATAATAATAATTAAATATTAAATAAATTATTGTAGTGTATATGGAGTTAGATATGAGTATGTAGTTAGTGTGGTAGATAGTGATAGATGATTGATGTATGTATGTGTGTGTGTGTGTGATATAGTTAGTTGAGATTGTA
>NW_020869211.1:931971-939471 GCF_003789085.1 Penaeus vannamei
TTCTATTGGTTCCGTGAAACTATCCTCGAATGCTTTATTTATTGTTTATAGATTTTGAATTGGAACTATCTGCAATGCGACGGGATTTCAATAATCGTTTTGCATATAATCTAAACAAACAGTCCCCATTTCTTTCTTGTTTTTCGTCACGATTCAAAGGTGTGTATCTATGATCGTGTATGGTGACCTCAGATTTACGTGCGACAGTGCCACTATAACATTGACAAACATGATATCCTTACGGTTATTTCACGCATACTGTACAGTGCTTGAGTTGTGTAACATACTGTACATAATGGATTCACAAAAATCATAACTTGTTTTGTTTCATTCGTTAGAAGAGAATTTTGTATTTCAAACTTGGGCAGTAAAGTTGCTGCTAAACTTATAGATACGTTAATTTAGTGTTTATTTTCCTTTTAATCTGGATGTTCACTTCCTCTTTCCACTGGAAGGATATTCTCTTATTTATGCTTATCCTCTTTTTTATTATTATTCCTTTATGCTGCAGCCTGACTCATGCCAACGTGAAACTCCCTAAATATTCTCTAAGCTACCTGATAGAAAGTCATTGTAGTGCATGATTTGATTATAGTTATTTAATGAGCTAATAAGGGGTTAATTACTATATATCATTGGTTTAATGATTACCAAATGAGTTTTCATGATTGAATAGTATTCCTTTTTGTGGTTTTATTAGATTTTGTTATGCTATTTTTTACGGGTTAGATCATAAGAAAATGCTGCTTGCAAAAACATGCCTGCTAGCACCTAACAAAACAATCTGTTTGTGTGGCTGTTAGTATGAGGGGGGGGTATATAATGCGTACGTATATAGACACACACACACACACACACACACACACACACACACACACACACACACACACACACACAACACACACACACACACACACACACACACACACATATATATATATATATATATATATATATATATATAATATATATATATATATATATATACATATATGTACATAGATATATTATACGCACAACATACACACTGGCATTCAATCCACAAATCCAATTTTATTGCTAACCAAATCAGTAACATTTTCCTCAGCATCTGGCAGCAAAAATATCACTTCTGCCTTCACCAATTCGCCCTGAAAAAGCAAGGGAGGGAAATTAAAGCATGATGAACCCACAGCAGCGTCCACCTACATCGTAACAACCTGCCCGTGACACACACACACGCCATCAAACGCTGCCTGGATAGTCATTCCCTGGCCGGGTTCGCATCACTAGTCGTTCATGGACAATCAGGAAGAATGAGCAGTCTATTAAAGGGGAAAATCTCGTGACAGAGTTCGCTAATCGCATTGAGGGAGTCGATATCCACGCCATCAGCCGTGCGAGGACTGTGGAACAAATCTTCTAATGTATTTTTTCCTGCTCTCTCTCTCTCTCTCTCTCCTCATTCTCTTATCACTTTCGTCTCTTCTCACTGCCTATCTCTCCTTCTCATTCTCTTCACACTTTCGTCTCTCTCTCTCTCTCTCTCTCTCTCTCTCTCTCTCTCTCTCTCTCTCTCTCTCTCTCTCTCTCTCTCTCTCTCTCTCTCTCTTCTCTCTCTCTCTCTCTCTCCTTCTCATTCTCTTGTCACTTTTGTCTCTTCTATCTCACTGTCTATCTCTCATTCTCTTAACACTTTCGTCTCTCTCTCTCTCTCTCTCTCTCTCTCTCTCTCTTCTCTCTCTCTCTCTCTCTCTCTCTCTCTCTCTCTCTCTCTCTCTCTCTCTCTCTCTCTCTCTCGGTTTTACTCCCTCCTAAAGAAACGAATGGCGGATAATTTCGCAACACCAAGGGCCTCTGTTCTCCCCTTCCCTTCCTCCAATCTTCCGAAAGACCCACGATGCGCGAGACCCCTGAAGACGCGCTTTTTCCTTGTCAATTGGACTAAGAGCTCTCAACAACCTCCGACTCGCTAATGACATGGCCGGAAATGACTGACTATCTTGCTATTAAGGAGGATGCAGCAAAGGGAACGAAATTATGAGAAAGAGAAAGAAGTGGGAGAGAAAAATGCAGAAAGGCGGAGTGGAAAACAGTTCCTCGGGTGAGATGAAAGTTTAATAGGTTACGGGGAATAAACATGAAAATTTAACTCATACTAATTAGTTACTGAAAATCCTTTTGACTGTTTTTAGACATTGGGCTGCTAGACTTTGTGACATATTCATACTGCGTTAAGATAAAGACATTTTGACAAAGCATTTTAGACAGTGCGTGACTAAACCATGACTCAAGGTTGTGTCTCAGGTCAAAGTCAACAAATTGCACTTGCCTTAAAACCCCTTTTTGACCCCACACGAAGACAAGAAAGATGACATGTTTCGCTCGAGTCATCAGCCACAACCTCCGATGGCTATATTAAGAAAAAGGGAGATCAAAGCAAAGGACTCTGAGGCGGATCAAAAGAAGACTTATTGAGGACATAAGGGAGTATTGCGAGAGATGTTACCCAAGGTAGAAGATGACACAGATTGGTCGAGCGCGTAGACACACACACGTTTACACACAGACACACACGCAGATACACAGATAGAGAGATACACGCGCACATATAGAAAGACAGACGCACACATACAGAAGTACACACAGACAGACATACAAACACACGCAGATACGCAGACAGATACACGCATATACATGCACAGACACACACATAAACAGACGGATACACATTGAGATGACAGACAGACACATGCAATCACACACATATACCTACAGACACACACACACACACACACACACACACACACACACACACACACACACACACACACACACACACACACACACACATACAATCACAGATATATATATATGGTTAAAAAGAATTGTGGATTTATGATAATACGAAACAAAATATTCCTGTCCATTGCATTTCATAACAACAAATCCCGTGAATCGATACGCCAACCAAAATCACGACCTTTTTTATTATTCTGGCCTTCTCGGATTTAAATAAAATGTGTTGTTACACTTTCCTTTCTTTTTGACTTCCATAAATTGACTCCATTGTTACCTGCTTCCGGGCGTCTCGATGCGACATTCACCTGTGGTCACGCTCACGAAGGTCATGCTTGGGTTGCTAGATAGCCTGTTTGTTGTTCCAGATTTCTTTATTATTCTTAAACTGCCTTGAAGGAGAAGGACTTAGCAATACGGAAGATGTAGTGGAAATAATGATAGGGATGATAACAATGACCCGATATTAATAATCACACTTATGATGATGGTTATTAATAGTGATACCGCTAGGAGTGCTTCTGTGGATGATTCATGTGACCTTTAGTAATGTTGATGCTATAAGATTTGATTGCAATAAAGAAAGTATTGGCAATAGTAATAAAAATAATAACGGATATTAAGGTACTGGTAGGAGTGGAGGTTGTAGTGCAATCTTTGATAATAGTAATAGTAACTGATTATAATAATAATAGTAACAATAATAATAGCAATATATATATAATACTAATAATATTATCATTATTATCATTTCTATTATTTTTTTATTATTATCATCATTTTCCTCTAATTCATAATAGCGTTTTTTATAATAATCATTACCATCATTTTCATCAATTTTTTTATAATTTTGATCATCCACATCATTAGTAATAATGATGATGATAATAAGAATAACAATACTACTACTACTAATGACGACGGTAACAGCAATAACAACAGCGATAATAATGATAGTAATAGTAATAAGTAAATAATAATAATAATAATAATAATAATAATAATAATAAACATAATTTTAGCCACCCTTTTTGCTCCAACAAAATACTTTAAAATTGCATGAAAACTCCCAATTGCAGTGTCCTTCATTCCCTTACTTCCTACAGCATTCAATGCAAATTAATTGTTTCATATTAACGTTTAAAAATTATAGTATCAACATTAATTTCGTACAACAATAAAACAGTTTAAGAATTAAGAATTATTCAACAATATTTTTGTTCTAATAAACAAATGTTAATCGGCACAGCAGATCAAAACATTTTTTTCAATATTATTCCAAAATAATATGACTAAAACAACATGATTCCTTCCATTATCCCTTTGTTCAAATATCACGAAAGAAATACAAACAAAACATAATTATCGATCACATTTTTCATTTACATTAATTCAACGTGTCTCGAAATACGGCAACACGTGAATTTACTCCGCAAGACAAATCCTTCTACACTATTCATGGCAATTGGAATTTGCAAACTCCCATGATCCTACTGACAATGTGACTAAGTGCTGACAGCATCCGTGCCTTTGCAAATGCAGTGTTCAAAATCAGCTGACCTTTGCCCAGCTGTCAATGTAATGGCATCCTCCTTCCTGATGTTAAGTTTTATTTCTCAATATAAAATTTCCTTTTAAAGCATATTACAGTTCTGTAATATTTTACATTTTCCTAGCAAAAAGAAATCATAATTCTGATATCCTAAATTATCAAACACAGTGCTTTAATACAAAACACAAAATATGCATATTCTCCAGTTACCTATATGACACATAGCTACGAGTCAGTTTACCAAATATGATGATGATAAAAATGTTGACAATAATGATAATAACCGATGAGAATGATGAAAAATATGATAATAATTATGATATTAATGAAAACATCAAAAACAATACTATCCTCAGTAACATATCATGTGTAATAGTAATAACTTGGAAATATCACGAACAAAATATAGGAAGAGCTTTTTATGCAAGAAAGGATTTGCAATTTTATTACATATAAACCCCACTCTTGTCTACGCAATAAATGAAACAATCTATAGACGATGTTCTTTGTCACAACTTCATTACTCTACTTTATTACTCTTTATTACTTTATTAACTTACTAGTATTCCGACACTAACATTTACATCTGACTGCGCACTTTAGAAAAAGCAACATACAGTTATTGTTATTTCCAAAGTAAAAAAGGGTGTTGGAGTCACGGGGGCTCACTCCTTCCCATCTATCCCCTTTCTCTCTTTCTTTCCCTTTCCCTTCTCTCTCCCCCTTTCACCCTTCTCCTTCTACCACTAGCCTCCTCTCTCCCTTTTCCCCTTTCCTTGCCCGATCTGCTTCCTAATCTCACACTCGAGCCTTTCTTATATTGACTCCTTCCTTCCCACTTTAAGCCGTACATCTGCCTCGTCTTCCCTCCCTCCTATTTCTTCTGCGCTCCGGTATTTCCCTTACCTCCTTCCTCCCATTCCATTTTCTCTATGAGCCCTCCTCTCCTTTTGCTCTTACCTCCTTTCATTTCTATCTCCCCTCTGTTTCATTTTCAATCACACACCTTTTCTCTTTAAACCCCCTTCTCCCTTTCCTCTTTAAGACACCTTCCCCTTACTTTAATTCCCCTTTATTCTCTCCCTTTCTTCTACCCCTCTTACCTTCCTTTTAACCTCACCCCTTTGATAGTTATTTAAATAAGATATGCATAACTGACTACTTCAAGGCAGTGCTTACTTTCCTCGTACTCATAATATGATGATTTGGAATATGAAAATCAAAATAATAAAATAGATAATAAAAACAATGATTATGATGATATTGCTAATGACAATGACAATAATAATGAAAATAACAGTGATAATAATACAGATAATAATGATAATATTTATTAGAATGATATTAGCAACAATAATAACAATGATGCCGAAAATGGAGTTTGAATATGATACAGATGAATTCGTAATATGTTTTTAAACACGTGAATGTGGGTGTCATTCTTTAATGTTTCTGCTGTCTATTATAATCCCATTTTACATTAAACTGAACACTACCCATGAAATAGTTTTAAAATGTGATTTCAAGTGGGATGCACTTCATGTCCGCAGTCATAATATATTAAGTCTGGAATGCGATGACAAGCGTCTCTGACGGACAAATGGACGTAACATATGAGAGACGGAAGGAAACAGTAATGGGAATGATAACCGGATTATCATTATTGTAAAGTATATAATCAGTCATGTTTTATAAGAGAAATAACTAAAGCGACTGTGTAGTAATAGAATGATTATAGATTCAAAATAAGTAAAAGGGAGAACTCTGACCAAATTATTTTAAGGACGTATCATTGGAATTTGAAGTCTTTTCTTTCGTTTAATTTAAATAATTCTTAACAATAACCATTTAGTTCTGGCGTTCAACTTTTGGGGACCTGTTAATGGGTGTGCTCTTGCGCTGACAATTTTACTGTACCTTTTTTTTCAATCTCCCTAATACATTATTTTGATTGCCTTCTGTTTATCTAAGTCTGTCTAAGGATCTGTCAATCTATCTGTTTATATGTACATAAATAAGTGTGTGTGTGTGTGTGTATATCGATAGACGAATGCACATATGGATAAATTCAAGTAATGGACAAATTGAATGAAATATATACAAATACAGACATTAGCGAAGTGATGCCGCCCACTCACCACAGTATCACCATAATAATCCATGTCAAAATTTTGTATAGTGAGATATGAATAAGATACAAATGTAATATAATTAATTAAGAAATATAACTTTACATTTAATAAATACACTAAAATATAAACCAAGGTAGTAATATATTAATGAATTAAAATTAATTCAATAAAGATACATCGTGAAGAATAATAGTAAAACTAAAAGACTAAAAAGGGTACGGAAACATATTCGATATAAATCACTGATCCATTTATTTATAAATTACCTTCCAAAGGCACTCTTCTATAAAACTCAAATGTCCATTTGTCAAAAATCTTTACATTCTAAAGACTTGCTATGTAGAATAATTACAGTACATGGAAAATAAATTAGAGATAAATATTAATCTCCAGGCCTAAATTTCACATTTTTCTTAAGGGAAACCTTACACTGGCATGCACTAATAACTGTTAATGATCAATTAGAGTGATTAGCATAATAGGAAGTACAGGATATCCTGCCACACGGACTCAAAACTTGAGGAAACAAAAAGATTTTTAATGACTACAGTGAACCTTGCATAATCCACACAAACACACAAAGATGCATTTTACAATCATAATCACAGAGAAAACACGATAATCACACATAAATGCGTTACAGTAAATACCAAGAATCCAAATAAACATGTTCATCACCTTGCTCACCCGACAGTGCTTAACTCTATAAATTTGTGTTCGAGTTCTCACCTCTCCCGCCGCAGCGCACAAACAAGGTTAAAAGACTCGTGGCTGCACACATATTACACACAGGTACCAAAAATGTACAATGATTGAGAAAAAATAAAAAAAAGTTAATAGTAGTGTTCATTGCTATTGGGGGTAAAAATAATACAAAAGCGTAAAGAAGATTCCCTTTGATGAAAATAAATGCTATTTCGTTTTGAGTAGATGCACATCCAAATGAAAGAATGGGATATTTGAAATATACACAAATCAAAGTAAAAGTAAGATTTCGATAACAAAACAAGAAAAACAAAAATCCACACGTCAAACCCC
>NW_020869211.1:951971-956971 GCF_003789085.1 Penaeus vannamei
TATATATATAATTATATATAAATATATGAATCATTATAGTATATATTATTATAGATATAAAAAATAATATTATATATATATAATATATAATATATAATTATAATTATATATATATATATAATTAAATACATAATAGCAATATATAACTATAATTATATACATATAATCAAACACACACAGTGATAATGTAAATTAATAATATACATAATGGGATCCATTATATGATACATACATATATTATACTCATAAAACATACCACATCACTAACTCATATCACACACTAATATAGCATACGCCACACCACTAGCATCAATATATACACATAGTATATATGATTACTTATATATAGTATGATTAGTATGATAAGTACTATATATATAGATAATATATGATATATATAATAATATATATAAGTAGGTTTGTATATAGATGTATAACATATACATATACATTATATTATAGCTGTAGTAGTATATTAATATATATGATCATAATAGTTATAATATTTATATGTATTATATATGGACTTATATGTAATAAGACATAGTATTATAATATAATCGAATATATAAGTATATATACAATATATATATAATATTCATATAATATATTGATGTATGGATTATATAATAATATATATAATCATATTATTTATATATATAATATGTTATTTAATATATATTATTTATATATATATATATTATGTAATGTATTATATGATGTGTATATATTGGTTTAATATTATATTAAATAATTATATAGTCATTATAATATATATACTGTATATATTATATATATATATTACATAATTTACGTATTAGTGTATACAAGTATATAACATCACATAATCATACTAATCATATATATAATTATTCAGTGATCATATAGTAATTATTATAGTATATACTATTATATATGATATATAATACTAATATATTATATATATATATTCATCATTATATTAATATATGATATAATATGAATATGATAATATATTATATATATATATCTGTACTTTTTTTTTTTTTTTTTCTACTTTTTTCTGTTTTTTTCATTTTTTCTTTATCTATATATAATATCCATATAATACACTATACATATCAACACATATTCAATATAATAATAAAATTATATATAATATGTATTATAATATATATATATATAATATAGGTAGTAGGTATATAAATACATTCATATTACATAATACATATACGATATCTATAAATTATTAAGTATACTATAGTATATACATATATATATATTATAATACTATATAGTATCTATAGTATATATAGGTAATATAATTTATTATATCATATACCACACAACACCACAACCACTACACACTATTACACTATATATAAATATAGTATAATATATAGTATAGCTTACTTTATATATATATAGTATAAACAAATAAATAATATAGAATAATCATAATATATATATAAGTAATTATAAATGTAAATATATTATATTATTTAAAATAAAAGTAAATATATATTATGTATATATATTTAAATGATATATAATAGTAATTAAATATATAGTACTATTATTATAACACACTATATATAAGTTGACCTATTGATTATAGTAGTATATATGTATATATATATATATACTATAAATATGAATTATATATATATATTTACATACATAAACTAATGGTATATTATATATGTAATAAATGAAATAGATTAAATAATACATCAGACATATTAGCTTATATATGATAGCCGCTCGCACATAACATTAATTAATTATATTATATATATAATATAATATAATAATGAATATATATATAATATATTTATATATATATATGCATATATATGCATTATTATACTATATAATATATTAAATATTATTTATAATATATTATATATGTATTATAGTTATAATATATATTTGTATATTAACTATATATATATTGTCTTATATATATTGTAATATGTATATATATATATATATATATATATTATATATATATATACTAGTATATATATATATAGACACATATTATTAATACATATACTCAATATAGTAAATATTACATATTATATAATATATATATAAATATATATGTATTTTTTTAGGTACACATATACGATTAGCTTTGGGCATTGGGCTTATGTATTCTTTGGCTCTACATAGTCATATGATGCATATATATATTATTCATTAGCATAATACCTTTTGGAATAAACAATTATATAAATAATAAATTAAATAAACAATAGAAAAAAAACAATAAAAAGGAAATGTGGTAAAAAATATATAATTTATTTATCTATTTTTTCACCTTGAATTTTCCAATTGAATTTGATAAATTATTAACAGCTAGAGTATGTATTTCAGATGCCAGCAGTTGGAATTATATTCCACATCATGATGATAAGCCAGTTGAGGCTGGTACAGTGCTGAAACAAACATAAATCCATAATAACCTTAAACTATCACACGCGAGAGTTCAAGAATTTTTCTGTCAAGGAAGCTCTGGATTACCTTTGAAATCACAGAAACTGGCATACACTGACAAATGAACAGTGTCGCATATAACATTAGCGAACTTCACCCTTCATTTATCGCTGCAAGAGATACAAACTCCACTCACCATACTGCCTGGCTCGCTGATAACCCTGACAGGACAAGGCTCTCCGCCAGGCTCATGATCATATGGGAAAGTGTATTGGTAATAAAGGCATCCAGTGCTGCTTAACACATTCAAACTCAGCTTGTTAGGCATTTCTGCCAACGCTAAGCACAATTTCTGACACTACTCTGCAAGATAACCCGAGGGAGAAACGAGCTCAGGCTGGTGAGTGACCACACCATCGACCCGAGAGGACACATCCACAAACATCAGGATCACACAGAACAACTACAAACAGACTGTGACACATACAACATACACGAGCACAACACACTTCTCATATGCAAAAGCAACTACCACACCACAGCAGCATACATATACTATACTTAAATACCTATATACGACCTTTGTAATAATTACCTATATAATAAGCTCGTCATATCATTAATGCGGCTCATCACAACGTTAAATACCGATCAGTCACTTAAAACCATATCGTGAGTTAAGTCGTGGTTATATCAAATTACATATATAAACTCATTAAAGTATTTAACCGATTCCGCACTTTCGTGAAACTGTAGAATTTGGTTCAATAGTTGAATGATCGAGAAATCTAAATTACTGCACTATGTTGGCTAGTCATTAATAAACTAATGTCATACACTATAATCACAGGCTTCCTTTCAGTAGAACAGTAGATATCAGAGAAATGTGTCAGACTTCCACCGTATTCTCACTGCAACTCAAGATAAAATTGAGAAGTTATCGGAATACCTACTTCATCTACCAAAACTGAAATCGAGGTCTGCTTTAACTGATCGTGGTATACCTATAGATAAATTCATTAATGGAAAAATGGAAAGATTATAGCGCTCAGAAGATAGTGCGATTCCCAAGTTTGCTTATATTGGCAAATGATAGGAATGTGTGACAGCATATATAAATTAATTACTGGGAGACTGTATCTTTCTAATGTACTAGTGTGAGAATTACAAATTAATATATAGTCACACGTAAGTAATATATTTACGGATGATAAAAATTCAGATTTAATACATCACCCTCAATATACTATATAATATTCACATAGTGTAACAACAACACACACAAGCATCTACACAACACACTCATATACAATATACTATATATATATAACACACAACACATATACATCAACACTAACATCACACACGACACACACAATAACATGATATATATTATTATGA
The DNA here is from genome assembly GCF_003789085.1 of Penaeus vannamei. NCBI lineage: Eukaryota > Metazoa > Arthropoda > Malacostraca > Decapoda > Penaeidae > Penaeus > Penaeus vannamei. The sequence continues at coordinate 955,794 of NW_020869211.1, forward strand.
TATATCATAGTATATCTATATATAAGATAATTTTATATTTATATAGCACACATCACACCTTTTCACGTGTGCTGTATAGAGATAATATATATATACATCTGTATATCACACACACACATAGTCATAATCGTACTAACACACACACACACTATTCAATATAACACTATTAATATATGTATATGTGTTACATACATAACATTTTGTAACTATCTTTAAATGATACATATTTTATTGTTATTAATTGTATATACAGCAATGATATCACACAATTCACTCACAAACTACACACACACACTACATGCATCACGCACTACCGCCAACTACACACACTATTATTTATCAACACACTAACACACACACACAATTAGCTACGTTATATTATGAGTTATATATTAACTATAATATAATAGTATATATATTTATATATATTAATCATTGTATTATGTATGTATGTATATTTATAATATATAGAATTATAACTCTTTATATGTAAATGTGTATATATTATATTATATATTAATTTGTTACTATATTAATTATAATTATCGAACACAGCATCATACTACTCAAACACATGGTCAGAATAATTAATGTAATATAATTTATAGTTAATATATTATTATTAATAATATATAAGATATTATATATAGTATACTATATATATTATATTATATATTATACTAATATAATTAGTTATGTATATTGTGTGTGTTGTGTGTGATTGTGTTGTAAGTGTGGTGGTGTGTGTGTGTGTTGTGTGTGTAGTTGTAGTGGTGTGTGTATTAAAAAATCAAACAAAACCAACACCAAATACTAGCCCAGAAAAGCAAAAAATTCCTCACCAGGCGGAAAACAAAGAATTAAGTAGCAAGAAGTTCACAGGTCAAACCCGCACTCACCTCCCTCTAATAACTACATTCACAAATCCTCCCCTTCACCCCTACTATTATCCTTCACCCTCCCCCTTCCTTACCCATCTACCTCAAACGCCCCCACACTGAACATTACCGCAATAAGCTCCCGAGAAAGGTAAGGTCACGACCCAGCCATCTATCCGCACTGTCTTCTAAGCGGCGGCGCGAAGAAGCTTTTTTTAAGCACATTATGAAGATAATATGAGTAGATCTATAGGTCTATATATTGTTTATTTATGCTTCACTCCTCTCAAGGTATTATAG
>NW_020869211.1:984471-994471 GCF_003789085.1 Penaeus vannamei
TTATATATATATATGTGTTGTGTGTGTAGTGTGGGTGTGTGTGTGTGTTGTTATCACACATATAAATTTACATAGTAGTATAATATATTATATAATAATATATATATATTATTATGGATAGTTATATATATTAATATAAAGTAATATATATAAATATTATATCACACACACAACACACCACACACACACAACATTATAATATAGTATATATATACTATATATAATAGTAATATATATAGTATATATATATATATAAAAATATATATATCATACATATATTATAATATCATTATATATGCTATATGGTATAAATATATTACTATATATATGTATATATGAGTATTATATGTGTATATAAATATAAAGACTATAAATAAACGTATACATATAATTAATTACCATATACTATATATAGATGATATATTATAGTATATATTAGAATAATGTATTGTACTTATATATGAAATGATAAATATAAAATTAAATACAACCACCCACCACAACACACCAAGCATACAGTATTATTAATATATATATAATGTAATATATAAATATAATTATTATATATATATTTATATATATATATTATTAAATATATATAATATATAATAAGTCTTATAATAATATTATAGACTATATATATATTATAGATATAATATGTATATACTATATGGACATATAAAATAGTTAATACATATATATATAATATATAATATCATTATATAATAAATAGTATAAATATATATCATTATAATATACTAGTACTATATTATATTACATCCATGTATATATCAACTATATAATATATAAATAATATACTTATTATATATATATATATATAAACTATATATAAAATTTGTATGGATGATATACTAACATATACATAGATGATATATTATACATTATACATATATGATAGTATATTGCAAATAGGTACTACATCATCGATAGATATTCTTAATACTATCTATATTATGTATCCTATCTATCGTATCTATCTATCGACATTAATAGTAATGACTAATATATAGTAATAGTTAGTATATATGTATATATATATATACATATAGTATTATATATACGGTATATACTATATATATAGGATATAGTATAATATATATATCGGTATATAATATGTAATTGATTTAGCATATAGATTTATTATGAATAGAATAAATAAGTAAATAAAATAGTAAATACACATGTCAGATCACATATATAATATAGTATATATATAATATAGGCTGGTAATAGCTTAACTATATAATATATAATTATAGTATGTATGTAATAAATATATAGAAACATATTGATGATTTATATAATTGCAAATATATAACATATCGTACCACACTACACACACACACACACACACGGCACGACACTCACACACACAACACACACACACCACACACCCAGCACACGACACGACACACACACACACACATCACACACCGACACAGACACCCCACACACCCCCACACACCCATCTATCACGCAACAGCACACAACAACACACACATACACAACACACACTTAGCACAGTCACACCACACAGCACACTACACACACAACACACAGCAACACACACACAGCATGTAAATGAGATATACATACATAACCATACATACACATACACACGACAACTCGCACACCACACACACATCACACACACACCACACACACCCACACACACACACACACACAGCAATATAGTAGGTGAGTATAGTAGACTTAGGTATAACATAATATAATATATATAGGATAGTAGTATCCAAGTAATATATTTATATTTTTAGTATATAGCTAAGTATATTTAAGTACTATAGTGATTAATATATTAAGTATATATATAACTATATATTACAGTTATATTAGTATGATTATATATATATGTTATATGAATCTATATGTATATATAAATATAAATACAATATTAGATATCTACTATACATACATAGTAGGAGGAGAGCGTTAATTAGATAATATATAAGTATATATATATATATCATAAATCTATATATAGTAATACTGATATAGTAATATATTATATGACTATATATTATTGTTGGTGGGGATGATATCGACCGTCGTTAAGAACAGATGTTATGTGTAAACGATATGTGGCTGTGGTGTGTATGTGTGTGTGTGGTGTTGGACAATAGTGTTTGTGTGTGTGTGTGTGGTGATGTTGATGTTGGATGTGTGAAATAGTCAAGAGTGACTGCAATAACATACACACCGTACCTTTGACAAACTTCTCAGGAGTTCATAAGATAAGTACAAATAGCTAGATAACTATACAAAATTATATAGTAAGAAATTATTAGTCACAGGATGATAGAATTACCCAGTAGTTGAGCGTCACTGAGATTATCGAGTCCACCACCAGAGAATTAACTGGTATCAAGACTTAGATATATATCAATATAAGACAATATATATCGTAGCACTGAAAAAAGCTTAAGTGACGTTCATGAACACACTCTGACGCTACCCTAAGAACATCATCAGATATATCATCGATAACCTATAGAGTATAACGAAATCATCGTCCTAACCCGACCAACATACTATAAAAAAGTCATAAGTATATCTATCATAATACTCCGACCATAAATGCAATGATAGCATATATAGCGACCATTAAATACTACTAATACAGAGAAAGGCACTTAAGGAACTTCATCTAAGACGATGGACCAAAATTGCACCATATGATTTGTGTGTGATTTGCATTGAAAAACGTGTACTCCGCTCAGTATGTGTGTGGGTAATATCAGTATACAATAAAGCACGGTAGTATCGTAGTATCATATAGTAGTAGTAGGGGTTATATATAGTAATATATATATATGTAACATAGAGAAGATAATATAATAGATACGTATATAGGTATAATATATATACATATAGTGAATATATAATATATTGATAAAATATAATAGATTATATACTAATTGATAGGGTAGGAGGTATATATAAATTATGAGTATATAGGTGTATAAAACACACACACACGACACACATAGAAGTTATTTATACTAATATAGTAGAATATAGTGAAATATATAGTATCGTTGATAGCTGCATGGTAGGATAGGGAATAGTATTATATATATTAATATTATAGGTGATTAGGATACTGAGTGTATAAGTTGTATAGTAGTTATATGTGTTCGTCTGGAGCTGAGATGTATACCTGTGCCTGTGTGATGTAATGTGTGTGCGGTAAAGAACACATTATGCAGTCCTCCGCTCCTCTCGGAGCTGCATCGACAAGTACAGCCGAGCCACTTACAGCGTTTGGGATCCATTGGTTTAGATTACATGTGCACTGGTTGTATATCAATACACGCAAGATTTAATCCACAAAGCCGCTGTTCCACGATCAGCCTAATTGCTTGCTTTCAGTGTGCGTGATGTTAGTTACATCGAGAGCTGCGATACGTAAATGGCAAATCAAATGCTCGGCTTCTTGAATGCGCATGTAGACTGATGCCGTAGATTAAGCACGAGATCAAAGGCGAACGAGGTGACGTGTTTATTTTTTTTTGTGTATATGCGCGGATGTTTTTGTTTGTGTATATGATCACCTGTGGCGTGTGTGTGTGAAAATCCCCTGTGTATTTGTGTGTGTGTGCGTGTGTGTATTTTGTGTGTGTTTTACTTTAATTCTCGCGTCACTGCTTTCAGCCACAGACCTTTGCAGGCCAAATCCAAGCCTGAGTACAAACACAAATAATTACGGAAGATGCAAAAGACTGGAGGAAAAGAGAAGAGGAGAAGAAAAGAAGATCCCCATCAACGTGTAATAAGGGAAGCGATCATTGGAGTTACATTCACGGCGTAAGTAGAGTAAAGAATAAATTATATACTGCGACGTACCAAGCTAAGTGGAAGAAAATTGGTATGCAGATGGAGAATTGTCTGTGAGACGGCTCCCAGCACGCGAGGGAACGCGAGAATGAGAGAAAGAAGAAAAAATATGTAGATGTACACAAGTCAGAACTGCACAAAAGCGCCCGCAAGAAATGCACGCGTAAATTATGCCTTTTCCCTTCGTATGCTTATTTGCTTGCGTCTGGACCGAGGCGGCGACGGGGAGGGCTCGAGTATGTTGGTAAGGGATGTTTTACAAAGATTCTTTATTACTATATTTGTGTTGCCTGTGTCAGGGAGAATTTTTTTTAATGATCTTTTAGTTCGAAATAATTTTTGGATTCACCGTGTTTTTTTCCCTTTCGCACATACATCGATTTATAATTTAATAAAACAAGAGCGACCCCTGTTCTACCGCATCCCCGGGTTGTAATCTAGCAGTTAAACCGCCATCTGTACCAAGTACTTCATCCACAGTGGACGAAACCGTAGCCTCAGCAATTCGTATGCAAATATTTCATACAGTAGATATGACACGTAGTCGTTGGGCCAGAGGAGTGAGGTCCTTTCTGACCCCTTTAAAGAGTCGCGTCCTCACAGGCACTCGGACTTCTCACCCTTTTGTCACTCCACTGCATTTAACATCCCTTCGCTCTCCTCCCTACCACCCCAGGCCTCACCCCTTGGTCCTTGTCCCCTTACCCTCCCCCTCCCTCCTTCGACCTTCCCGTCCCCTCGCCCCTGGCACCTATCCCTATACCCTTGCTCCCCTACCCTCTTCGTCCCCCCTCCCTCACTCTCTTGTTTCTATTCTGCTGTCCCTGGGTTCCTTACCCTACCCCCTCTAACATCCTATACCCCTACCCCTCGTGCCACTTCACTCCCCCGTCCCCATAGCACTCTACTCCCCTCCCCCTTAACCCTTGGTACCGCCACCCCCACACCCGTCGCTCCAGCTCCCATACCTCTGTCGGTTTTGTTTATGGACGCAATGTTGTGACTGTGGGTCTTGCGTCAAAAGATTTGTGTGGCGATGTACCCAGTGTGATTGCAGAAGGAGTGGATGATGGGAGGCACGAAGAAAGGGAGAGAGAGAAGGAGGGGTTGAGAGGGGAGAAGGGAGAGGGAGTGAGGGGGATGGGGGAAGAAGGGGAAGGAATAAAAGGGGAGAGGGAGAAGGTAGAGGGAGTGAGGGAGAGAGAGAAAGGAGTGGGTTAAAAGTGAAGAAGAGAAAGAGAGTAAAGGGAGAAAGAGAAGAGGAAGAAGAAGAAGAAGGAAAAAGAAGAAGAATGAGGGGATAGACGGGAGAGAGGAAAGATACAAAAGAAGAGGAAGAAGTAGAGGAAGAGGGGGGGGGGTTATTGATTCATGACCCCTTGTTCTCAGTTCCGCTTGTTCCAGTGCTTCCGTTTCATTATTTTCATTACTTTCATAGGTTTTCGGTTCTTCCTGTTTCCTCTCTTTTCTGTTTTTCATTTATTGTGAAAGAGTGATGAGTGGAGAAAAGGAGAGAGCTGAAAACATCTATGAATTTTTTTTTTCTTTCTTTTTTTCTTCTACTTCTTGTTATCATTGTTATTATTTCCACCCTTATCATTATAATACTGCTACTATCATTATTAATACTATCATTAATATCATCATTATCATACTAGCATTATCATAATTACCATTATATTACTAGGACTACTATTACTACTACTACTATTATTGCTACTACTGCTGCTGCTGCATTACCATCATCATCATCGTGTCCAGTCAAAATTTTATTTGAATTTGACCTTTTCATTTTCTTTGTTAAACGCGATATGACAAGAATCGTCAAAATCTACCTATAATTTACTCTAAATCTAAAGGAAAAAAAAATCATATTGTGTTCAGGGTCACGTCTAAAAAATAGTTTGGGAAACAAAAGTTAAAGTGTCCCATTTATATTTACTCCTCTTTCCCCTCGGTTTATCTTCCAGAAACACTGGAGACAAGCTTCCTCACTGTTTCTGATATCTTTCTTTTATCTAAATCTGTATGCAGTCTTATTGCTGCCTTTTCATGTGCGTAGACATCCTACAGGTCCTTGCTTGTGCATTGGATTTAGGACTGCCTCTTGTCCAACTGTTCCGCAAAAGAGTGACATATTGACCTACTAAATTCGGCGGATTTTCCCATAAGCTCGTACATGGTATGTAGAGGATCCGTGGTTTGATATCCATATCTGATCCATGTTCAATTTCTGTATGGCTCTTTGTATGGCTCTCAGTAAGATTTTTTTAAAGAACAGGTTCCATATATTAGATAAGATAACAGGCCGACATTTGCATTTTTCCAGCAGGATAAATAGTTGAATCACACCATGATTCGGCGAGTTGCATTTTGAATGTACATAGTTTATCGGTTAAATCCATTATGAATCTCTACTCGGGTATTCTTTTTAAAAAGGTTTGCTGACATGCCATCTCCTGAGAATTGTCCCTCCTTTCCTACCTACAAAATTATTTCCTATATCCTCTGGAGAAATCTACGTTCTTATGAGTAGTTCATGTTCTTAAGAGTAGTGTGTACTTTCTGGTGCTACTCTCCTTGTATTTTATATTCTTACCTTGTTAATGCTTCAAGAGTCCGGGTGTTGCTTCCCGAAAGCTAATTTATATTCATGTTTTTTTCCCAGTTTCTCTTCTCTCCGTTCTTTTCTTTGCAAGGTTGTTTAGTTCTGCTTTTATACTGTCTTCCTTCTTTATTTTTAATTTGCATATTTCTCCTCCTCTGCATGAGATATTTTGTTGCTTCTAAGTATCTAATTTCCTTTGTAACATTTATATTTCCCTTTTTTTTCTCTGGCCCCTCGCTTGATTAAGAATGATGTTACTCATTACGAATGTTGGTATATAAGTAGATAGATTAATACAGGTATAGATAAATAAAACCTCTCTCTCTCTTTCTCTCTTCTCTCTCGCTCACCCCCCCCCTCTCTCTCTCACTCTGTCTCTCTTGCCCCCCCCTCTCTCTCTCTGTCTCTGTCTGTCTGTCTCTCTCTCTCTCTCTCTCTCTCTCTCTCTCTCTCTCTCTCTCTCTCTCTCTCTCTCTCTCTCTCTCTCTCTCTCTCTCTCTCTCTCTCTTCTCTCTCTCTCTCTCTCTCTCTCTCTCTCTCTCTCTCTCTCTCTCTATCTCTCTCTCTCCCTCTCTCTCCCACACACACACACTGTCTCTCTCGCCCCCCCCCCCATCTCTCTCTCCCTCTCCCTCTCCTTCCCTCTCCCTAGGCGCATGACTATATGAAGACCCACATTAGTATCTTTCTCTTTCATCTTTGGCATACTTCACCTGGTTTGCAGATCATACACGTGGCACTTTCCCGTGCGAGGATCTGTATTCCACTGAGAGAATATCTGATGAAAGCTTCTTATCTTGTCAGATTTTAATTTTCAAAGTATGTCATGTACTAATATTAAATAATGTTTATTGAATAGGGACGGTGGAAATCCGTTTAATCAAAAGCTAGGTCTTGATATTATTTTTTTATGTTTATATTTGGTTGGTTTTCAAGTAAAAATAATCCTGTCAGGACAATATGATAAACATCATGACAGTGGTGACTATTGGGATGATGATGATGGTGATGGCGATGATGGTGGTGTGGTGGTGTGATGATGATGATGTGATGATGATGAAATGCTGACTAATGCTGCTGCTGCTGCTGCTGTGATGATGATGATGATGTTGATGTTAAAATGTTAATGTTAATGTTAATGTTAATGTTGATGTTGATGTTGATGTTGATGTTGATGTTCATGTTGATACTGATGTTGATGTTGATGTTGATGTTGATGTTAATGTTTCATGCTGATGTTGATGTTGATGTTAATGTTGATGATGTTAATGTTGATGATGTTAATGTTGATGTTGAATGTTGATGTTGATGAATTGAATAATGTTGATGTTGATGTTGATGTTGATGATGATGTGATAATGTTGATGTTGATACTGTTATGTTGATAATGTTGATGTTGATAATTTGATGTTGATGTTAATGTTGATTTGATAATGTTGATTTGATGTTGATGTTGATGCTGATGATGTTGATGTTAATATTGATGCTGATGTTGATGCTGCTGCTGATGATGATGCTGATTAATGATGATATAAAAAATACCCAAACAATAACGACCATAATAATCACAATACAATAATCATTGAAAAAAAAATTCTCTGCTACATTCCTTTCCTAACTTTCCGCTACATAGAACTCGAGGCATTCCGCTAGATAGAGCTAAGAATGCTAAGCCTACGAAGAACTTTGCGCTGCTTTTGTAACGCTCGCCATTCAAAGGGCCTGGCACTCAGGGCGGCCGGCGAGGGGAAGGAACGACATCTTAAGGTAGTTCAAGAAGTCGGAAACTTCCTCTTGAGACTCCTCGAGAAAAAAGGAAACTCTAGTCTCAAGGACGCTTCTGCTCCCCCCTCCCCCCTCCCTCCACTCCCCGCTTAAGAAAAAAATAGAAGGGAAAAACTGCGGTGAGGATGCAGTTACACAAGTCTGTTACACGTTTTATGCATTTTGTGTTTTTTTTGGAAAGTTAGTTGTCTTACTTACGTCATTTGGCAGAGGATTATCTGCATGCTGAACTATATATTCATATATTGTATGCATGTATGCTTTTAGGAATATATGTATGTATGTATACGTACGTACGTATTGTATATATATGTACTTACGTACGTACGTATGTATCTGGGACCTACCTAGCCGTCAGTTCATCCATCTATCTAGATTAGATAAATATAAAGACAGTTAGGTAGACCGACACACATATAAACAGATATAGTGACATATAGACAAACTTATAGGTAGATAGTCAGATATTTGGATAGGAAAACAGACCGGCAGACATAGACTGAATATGGAACAGGAATCAAGTTTCACTATCTACTACTGCGAGGCCATGCGCACTAAATGCGTGCAAAAAACACGTACCAATGCCTTCCATTAGCATCCTCGGGCAGAACGACAAGCAAGAGAACGCTGTTGCAGAGTCTTGACTTGAATCGTTCTACCATCAAGGGATATTTCCACTGAATCATTTTCCTATCAAAGAGCATATTTTTAAACAGAAATTCCGCATTCACACAGGAATTAACGCAGGATTTAACAGTTTTTGTGTATCAAGTTTAATTCTGAAAATGATTATGATTGTTATTATCATTATCATTATGAGGACGATAATAATTAGAATAATACTTATCATGACTTCATCCTGAACAGTACCATCGTCTTTGTTATTGTTATTGTTTTGTCGTTGTTTTAATTTACCATTTTTTTTCCTTTTTTTACGAAATGAAAGGGAATCAGACTACCGTGAGCAAGTATGAGATTGAATGCCCATGACAGACGGAGCGCATAGCGTGACACGAAGCGGAACGGAAAGATTGTGACAGCTGGAGTTCCTCGAAAAAGGAATTCGAAGATTGCATTTCACGTAAGCTATAATCATAATAACAAAAGCGATGAGTCATTTGGATGAAAAATACTGCCTGCCAAGAAATCAGAGGAGAGGAATACAAGATATTCATTTTCTGTTCCGCGCTTGATAACATGCATTATTTCGCCTGGAGGGCAGTGCATATACTTTTGCGCAGATTGACATTCCGGCGTTAATCTTGGGAATTCAAACAAGGAACAAGGACAAAATTTCGGGAGAAAAAAAAATCCGGGTAAAGCCTCGCCTTAACATAAGCAAGCAAGGAGAGAACAAGAGATATATGCGTTATTAGGAACATCAGGGAATTAGCAAAGAAATTGTAGCAAAACGTGCAGGCACCTTAAATAATTTTGAGACCAAAAATGAGAACTGACACAGACACCAATGTCCTTCGGGAAAGGAAAATTATCATCAGCAATCAATGACTTTCATCTGCAAACGAGACAAACCAACAGAAACTAAGCTAATTTTGTATCTCTTCCAAAAATGAAAAAAATGAGAAATGAGAATATATAAGTCGAAACGAGCAAGACACAAATCTAAACAAATAAAGAAAACTCGACGAATTGCCAAATAAAGCCACTGATAGGAGGCAGTTGTTACTTAAGCAAAACAAAACAGGAATTAAGAACGACACCAAAACA
>NW_020869211.1:1009471-1011971 GCF_003789085.1 Penaeus vannamei
GAAGCTCCTGTCAGTAAGGGGCATTAGAACGATATCATACCAACCAGAAGGAAATGGACTGTGTGAGCAGTTTAATGGCACATTAAATATGTTTAAACGGATGGCAGCAGACCAGCCTCTGGAGTGGCCTCGTTTCTTAGTACCGTTGCTGTTTCCGTACAGAGAAGCACCAAAGAGTTCCTTAAGATTTTCCCCATTCAAGTTCGTGTACGGTAGACCAGCAAGAAGCCCTTTGCAAGTTCTGACAGAGCTGTGGGACAACAATGAGGACGACCCGGAAATCATCCATTCTTATCAATATGTTCTAGATCTGAGTGAACACTTGCATTCCACGTGCGAACTCGCCAAGGTGGAACTCTTGAAAAGCCCGGTCACTTAGAAGTCCTCTTATGACAAGCAAGCCAACTTCGTACCTTTAATTAAGATCAGTATTTGATATTGCTGCTTTCAAGAACAAATAAGGTCTTAAACCTCTCGAAAGGACCTTTAACTATTCTCAAACGGGTTTCCGACGTTAATTACATCGTAGGAGTCGGCCATGAGAACAAACGCTTTCACATAAATATGATCAAGAAATATTACTCAATTTTGTACCCTGTATCTCAGTCTTACTGCACAACTCGTCAAACACAAGCAAGTGACAAGCGACGTCCCATGAACGACTGGCAACGCTCCTCTCCTGGGAAAAGCATAACATACTTGAAGCAGTTTGGGTGGGCTCCAACCGTAATACCTGAGGACTCTGGTTTCAGTCAGCCCTAGACTCCTGAGGCTGATTCGAGGGAAGGACCAGAGAGTATCATCATATACCAAAAGCTAGAAGACCACCAGAAGGCAGACCTCCAAGAGATCATTCAGAAGTACCCTGAAATATTCTCTGATCAACCCCTAGTTGGCAAGGTGGAAGAACAATGAATCCTCCTTCGTGATAGAGCCGTTGCGCTCAAAGTCATACCCCATATTCCTACGGTATGCAGACTTGGTAGTCAAAGTGATAAAGAAATTGGAAGCTAGAGGCATTATTGAACTGTCCCAGAGTTCGTATTATTCACCCACAGTAGTGGTCATGAGGAAAGGAGACATCAGGATCTGCGGGGATTACCGTCGCATTAACACAGCTACTTAGTCTAAGGCTGAACCAGTGTCTGATCAGCGCATCATCTCATGCATATCTGCCTCTAAATACTTTACAAAATTGGACCTTACAAAGGGATTGTTCCAGATTCCTTTGCATCCAGAGAGCAGGAAGATAACCGGCTTCACAACCCCTTGTGGACTGTATCAATACAAGGTGGTCCCCTTTGGATTAACAAATGCTCCCTCAGTCTTCAATCAGTGCATGCCCTAGGTACTTGGAGATTTCAGGGCAAGAAATCTTTATGGATGACGTTCTTAGACACTCTTCAACTTCGCCTGAGCACCAGAAGCTTCTCGATATAGTTTTAAGTACATTATCTCTGTATTGAATGACAGAAGCCCAGCAATTGTGAGATTGCCTTCACACGGACACACTTCCTTGGCCACACAATTACTAATAGTAAATGCGAGTGTCAGCAGGAAAAAATACAAAAGATTCTCATGGCACTGCGACCCATAAATCAACAGCAGCTTCATTCTCTCCTGGGTCTCGTTGGTTATTATCAGAGCTTCATTAAAGACTTTACACAGATTGCTCTCCTCAACCTCCTGAAGAAAGAACGCAGCATCAAGTTGGTGTGGGGTGTAGAGCAGGAGAAATTCTTCACTACACTATAGGAAATCCTAAGTTCTGAGCCCAAAGAAAAACCTTTTACTTTGCGAACTGACGTGTCAGGATAAGCTGTTGGTGCAATCTTTCTTCAAGAGTTTGAAGGCAGATTGTTTCCCATTGCTTATCACAGCCGTAGACTCTCCAAAGCTGAGTGCAATTATTCGACAGTTGAACGAGAACTGTTAGCTGTTATATAGGGGATTCAATTTTTATTACTACTTGCGTGAAGCTAAATTCACACTGGAAACTTTCCACATGCCTTTCTCTTAAATCAAATGCTCGAAAACCGCTAATGCACGCCTGAGGCGCTAGGCGCTCTACCTTCAGCAGTTTGAATTCTCTATCTGCTACCTACGAGGATCTGAGAACGCTGGGGCAGATCTCTCGAGGCTGGTCAGCGGAAGCGGCAGTGACTTCGAGGACAGCCGACCTGAAACGTCTTGCATCTCGGGACCTCAACGTCACCAAAACGAAACGACGAGCATCGACTGCAGGTGAGTCTTCATCCCAGCTCCAATTCTATAAATTCATAAACAAATTAAAATGGGAGGTGCCTTGTATCACTTGCAAACCATCTATATATTACAGAAACTCCATCTCTCCATTTTCTTGAGGATTATTTAACATCAAGGTAGTTTGATGTTTTCACTCTTGTTAAACAATTCTTTATGAAGTGACAATTTCTGTAGTGCATGACCATTTACTTTACAGTTTTTGGCCACTCATTCGATTTCATGTTTAAAGTATTTG
>NW_020869211.1:1026971-1032159 GCF_003789085.1 Penaeus vannamei
CCATCTCCCTTTTCTCCTATCTCCCTCTTCTCTTCTCCTCTTTTCCATCTCCCTTTTCTCCTATCTCCCTCTTCTCCTTCTTCTCTTCTCCTCTCCCATCTCCCTTTTCTCCTATCTCCCTCTTCTCTTCTCCTCTCTCCCACCTCCCTCTTCACCTCTTCATCCTCTCTCCCAGAAGCAAAATAAAACAGAAAGTATGTCACAGCAAAGAATATCCATTGTAACAAATGGAATTCAAAGATAATCTTTAAAGAAAATCGGTCTAAATATCTCTCCTCTCTTCTCTCTTCTCTCTCTCTTCCTCTGGTTCTTACCTTTCTTCTCTCTTTCCTCCCTTCTTCTATCTTCTCTTCCTTCCCCTTCGCTCCTCCCACCAGTCCTTTTCCTCTTGCTGTTCACTCTCTACGCTTTTTACTCTTCCTCCTCCTCCAAAACACCTCCCTCTTCCCTCCTCCAACCCCCTCTCTCTTCCTCTTCCTTTCTTCCTCTCCCACCCCCCTCTCTTCTCCTCCTTCCTTCTACTCTTTTTTCTTCCTTCCTCCGCCTTTTCTCCCTCCTCATCTCTTCCTTCTTTCTCCTCCTCCTCCTCCATTTCTTCTTCTTCCTCCTCCTCATCCTCCTTTTCTTCCTCTTCCCCCCTTTCTCCTCCTCCTCCTCCCTCTCCCCCTTTCTCCCTCCTCCTCCCTTTCTCCCTCCTCCTCCCTTTCTCCCTCCTCCTCCTCCTCCCTTTCTTCTCTCCTTCTCCCTTTCTCCCTCCTCCTCCCTTTCTCCCTCCTCCTCCTCCTCCTCCTTTTCTCCCTCCCGAGACCCAAAACACCCGCCCTGCCCAACGGATCCAAAAACACAATCTTCCTCTCGTCCAGCCTTGTCACCGCGGTTAACAGCAATTAAACACTAATATCTCCGTCGCTAATTACGGTCTCATTAACGTCAATAATTAAGGATCAAGACTTCATCACGCGGGGACGTCATTTTCGTCTAATTAACGGACCCTCATCATCACCATTATGTTGCTCATCATCATCGCCATTATGTTGCTTGGACGCGACGCCCTCGCTCTTGAGAGAGGCTGCGGCTTGATTGCTCTCGGTGGGTGAGGGTGCGCTGGTGTTTGTTTGTTTGTGTGTGTTTTGGTTTGTTTGTTGTCTGTTTTGTGTGTGTTTTGTTTGTTTTGTTTGTGCGTGTGTGTTTTGGTTTGTTTGTTTGTTTTGTATGTTTTGTTTGTGCGTGTGTTTTGGTTTGTTTTGTTTGTTTTGGTTTGTTTGTGCGTGTGTGGTTTTGTTTGTTTGTTTGTCTGTTTGTTGTGTGTTTTGTTTGTGTGTGTGTGTGTGCTTTGTTTGTTTCTTTGTGTGTTTGTATTTTTTGTTTGTATGTGTTTAGTTTATGTGAATGTGTGTGTTTTGCTATTTGTGTGTTTTTGTTTGTTTGTGTGTGTGTATGTGTTTATGTGTACATGTGTTTGTGTGTGTACATGCGTGTATATCCGTGTGCGTCCCTATAAACGTATGCCCATGTACGTGCGTGTGTGTCAAAGCCTCGCTATCTATATCACTCCGGAGCTCATAAACCTGCCGACGACATGGGCGACGACCTAAGCTGTTCATCCGAGATTATGGCCCTTGCTGACAGCTGCAGGTGAACATAATTGTGTTTATTAGCGCCGTTGATAACTCGATGGCTTTGTTGGTGTTGCTGTCTCGCGTTCGATTGTGCGGCGGAGAGGGAGGAGAGGGTGGACGTGTGGAGGAGCGGGGGTGGAGTGGGCTGGGAGAGGGAGGAGTGGGTGGGAGAGGTGGAGCGGAGAGGGAGGAGGGGGAGGAGAGGGAGGAGAGGGGGTGGAGAGGGTGGAGTTGGGGAGGAAGTTGGGGGGAGAGGGAGGAGAAGGGAAGGAGTAGGAGGAGTTGGGGGGAGAGGGGAGGAGAGGAGGAGTGGGAGGAGTTGGGAGGAGGAAGGGAGGAGTGGGGGAGGGAGGAGAGGGAGGAGAGGGTGAGAGGGAGGAGAGGGTGGAGTGGGAGGGAATGAGAGGGTGGAAAATGGGCCGGAGTGGAGGAGTGGGAGGGGAGGAGAGGAGGGGATGAGAGGAGGAGAGGAGAGGTGGAGAGGGAGGAGAGGGAGGAGAGGGAGGAAGTGGCAGGAGGCAGGGGAGGAGTGGGAGGGAGGAGAGGGTGGAGGAGGAGAGGAGAGTGGGAGGAGGAGAGGTGGGGAGAGGGGTGGAAGGGAGGGAGTGTGAGGAGTGGGAGGAGGGTGGAGGAGGAGTGGGAAGGAGGGGAGGAGAGGAGGAGAGGGCAGGAGAGGGAGGAGTGGAGGAGGGAGGAGGAGTGGGAAGCGGAGAGAGTGGAGGAGAGGCGTGGAGAGGGAGAGAGGGTGGATGTGGGAGGATGAGAGCGGTGGAAGACGAGGGGCAGTGGCGGAGTCTGCGGAGGAGTGCGGAGGGAGGAGAGGGAGGTGGGGATGAGCAGGAGGCAGAGATGTCAAGCCGGTGCACGAGCAGCGACACGCCGGAGCGAGCAGGGTAGCGAGAGGAGGAGTGCGAGGAGGAGGGAGAGCTGCCGAGGAGGAGAGGCGTGGAAGGGAGGAGAGGGTGGAGTGGGAGGAGGGTAGGAGAGAGCGAGGGGGTGGAAGTGGGAGTTGGAGGCGAGGAGAGCGGAGGAGAGGTGGAGAGGCGTGCGCCGACCGAGGGCGCGGCAGGGCGCACGGCATGAGGACCCCCGACCTCGTGGAGAGAGCCCGAGAGAACGCAGCGAGTGGAGCCCCACCGAGGGAGACGAGCGAGAGAGCAGCTTGAGAGGGCAGGAGAGGAGCCCAGGGGCGAGGATAGCAGGCGTGGAAGAGGAGAGGGGAGGGATGGTATGAGTTAGGGGGAGGCAGAGCAGGAGAGCCGGTGAAGCACAGAGGTGAGCGGGGGAGGAGGGGGAGGGGAGTGAGAGGAAGAAGGTGATGGGAAGAGTACGGGGGGGGAGGACGAGGCGCTGGATAGTGGAGTGGAGACGAGGACGAGCAGGCGAGAGCCGGGGAGAGGCCTGGAGTGCGAGGACCGGAGGCGGAGGGAGGAGAGCGGCGGAGAGGGAGAATTACGGACATTCCTTGCCAGCGAACAAGCCGGGAGGGTGGGCGGGAGAGGGAGAAGCTTCGGAGGCAGACGGAGGACGAGGGACCGGTCACGCCGCGCAGTAGAGGGTGAAGAGGGCCGGGAGAAAAAGGAGGAGAGCGCGCAGGGTGGAGACGGTAGGAAAGCCGCAGGCGATCGCCGCGGGCGGGAGAAGGCGGAGCAGGCCCCGCGGGCGCCGGCGGCCGTTAGCTGAAGCCATCACGCGGGGTGAGACCTTCTCCAAGGCCTTTTGTTTCTCGTCTGGTTTTCTTGATGTACATGAAAAGCATCTCTTTCTCGTCTTGCATTCTCCTTCCCATCGTCGTCATTCATTCTGTCAGCTCGCGCGGTATGTCTTGGCACTTTCCGTCCTGTCGACTTCTCTCCACCCGATTCGATTAGCCGTAACTCCTCCTCCTGTCGTGACTCGCTTCTTCCCACTGTTCTTTTCTCCTCCTCTTCTTCCTCTCCTAGTCCTTCATCCTCCCTAATCGCTAATTCTGATTCTGAAGTTGTCTATCATCATGCATCATCTCATCGTCTTCCATCACCCATCACGCATTCATCAGTATTTCCATCACCGAACATCGCACTTCTCATCACCCATCACATCATCATCACAACCACCACATGATCACCATCACACCATCCCCGGACGCCATCGATCAGTCATCATTACTACTCATCCCTTCCCCCCCCCTTGCCTCCCTTCCCCGCTCCTCCCCCTCCCCCTCCCTACCCAAATGCCATTAGCATTGTCATCTCTTTAGGATCCAGACATAATTCGCTTTGTTTTGAAACTGTTTGTAGACTTCCAGGTGGAATATGATGAGGGCGGGAGGGGTAGGGGTGCAGGGCACCGAACGGAGGGGGTGGGAGTCGGGGGGGGGGAGGGCGAGAGGAAGGGAGAGGAGGGAAGAGGGGAGAGAGGGAGAGAGGCGAGAGGAAGGAGAGGGAGAGGAGGGACGTGCAGAGAGAGGGAGGAGAGAGAGGAGAGAGAGAGAGAGAGAAGAGAGGTAGAGAGAGAGACAGAGAAGAGAATAGAAAGATAGATAGATAGATAGAGAGAGAGAAGAGAGAGAGCAGAGAGATGAGAGAGAGAGCAGTCATGAGAGAGAGAGAGAGAGTATGAGAGACAGAGAGAGGAGAGCGGGGGGGGGGATTGAAATAAGTTGTAGCGATGCGCTGGAGGGAGAGGAGGGGAAGAGGAGAGCGAGGGAGGGAGAGGGTTTGGGGATAGGGAGAGGGGAAGGGGAGGTGTTATTTCATGGGAAGGGAGGGAATGGTAAAGCGGGGGGGGGGGGCGAGGGCGAACGGAAAGTTTATAGCGCAGATTTTAAGGAGGTATAGGGAGGGAGAGGGAGAGGAAAAGGAGAGCGAGAGAAGAAAGGATAAGAAGAGGAAGATAAGAGCCGGAAGAGAGAGAGAGGGAAGAGTGAAGAAAGAACGGAGAGAGCGGAAGAGAGACGAAAGAGAGAAAGAAGGAAAAGGAAAGAAAAGAAGAATTCCAAGGAGAGATATTAGATATGCGAGAGAGAAGAGTCAGAGTTATAGTATATAGTATATATGTATATATATATAATATATATATAATATATATATATATTATATATATATAGAGAGGAGGAAGAGAGAGACCGAGAGAGAGAGAGAGAGACCGCAGAGAGAGAGAAGAGACAGACAAGAACAGACAGACAGACAGAAGACAAGACAGAACAGACAGACAGGACAAAGAAGTAAAAAAGAGAGATGATGAGAGTGGAAGGTCCCTTGCGAGCGGGGAGGGGAGAGGGCCAAGTGCGGGAGGGAGGGGAGGGGGAGGAGGCAGGGGGGAGGGCTCATAAAGAAGCCGCGAGACGAACGAACACTTCCCTGAAAAACAACTCAAAGGATATGCATAGACGTCTTAAAGATCCGAGACAGATGCTGAGGAAGATCAATGGAAGAGAAAAAGCTGAAAAAAAACAATTAAAAGGAATAAGTAATAACAAAAAATGCAGGTGTTGCTTTAAGGTGTGTGAAGCATAGAAAAAAAAAAAATGCGAGTGATAAGAAGAAAGGGAGTTTGAAAAGGGAAAATAGAATGAGAAAAAAACGAAG
>NW_020869211.1:1032859-1035359 GCF_003789085.1 Penaeus vannamei
AGAGGATAGAGAGTAAAGGGGAGTAGAGTATAGGGGTAAAAAGGGGGGAAAGGGGAGGAGAAGGAGGAAGGATAGGAGTGAAAAGGGGATAACGGGAGGTTTGAGGAGAGGTGGGGGGAGGGGGAGGAAGGGGGAGGGGTTAAAAAGGTGAAGGAGGGTGAGTTGTTGAGGGAGAAGGAGGCGAGGGATGAGAGGGGGGAGTAAAAGTCGAAAGGGGATGAGGAGAGGAGAGTAAAAGTTGAAAGGATAGGAAAAGGGAGAGATGATGAGAAGGGATACGAATTGAGGGGAGAAAGAAGGCAAAAGGTAAAAGAAGAGAGGAGGGGGAAGGGAATAGAAAGGAAGAAAGGAAGAATAGTTATTATCATTATCTCTTTGATTGTCTTTCTGATTTTGTCTTTTATTTATTTCTCCTCTTTGATTCAATATCTTATCTTCTCTTCCTATCCCTAACATTCTTATTCGTGTCTGCCCTCTCACACCCTTCCCTTCTCTTCTTTCTTTATCTCTCTTGCTCTATATCTATCTTCCCTAGTGTTTGTCTGTCGATCTACCTATCTATCTGCCTCCTTATCTATCTCTCTTATCCGCCAGTCTGCCTGAATCTCTATTTCTTATGAACATTTTGAAGAATCATTGAACATCGTGCAATCATATCTGTACAAGAAATGACAATCTGTGAGATATGCTCATGTTTAGTCAGCATTCACTCATGCAAACATACAACATCCAGCTTCTATCAATCTTTCACTATCTCCCATTGCCCTATTTCATCACCCTTTCATACTTATCCATTCGTCACCCTTATTTTTCTCTCTCCCTTGATCTCTTCTTCTTTGTTTCTTATTCGTTCGTCTTTTCTTTTTTTTCAGTTTTTATTCTCTCTGTCTCTCTCTCTCTCTCGCTCTCTCTATTTCTCTCTCTGTCTCTGTCTGTCTCTCTCTCTCTTTCTGTTCCTCCTCGTTTGGCTTCTTTCTTCTTCTCCTCTTTTCAATCGTTTTTTTCCTTCTTTCTTCCTCCTCCTTTACGCTCGCGTTTTAGCTTTTTCCTTTTGTTGGCCTTTTTTCTTCTCCCTTCCTCCTCCTGGTTCGCCTTTTTTCTCTTTTTTTTTCCTGCTCCTTCTCCCTTCTTCTTTTTTGCTTGCTTTCTTTTTTCTCTTTCCTCCTCTTGTGAGATTGATTATTTTTTCGTCTCCTTTCATCTCTCTTTTTCTCTTCTTTCCTTCCTTCCTTGCTTGTTTTCTTTCTTCTCTCTTTACCTCCTCCTCTTCCATCGTCTTCCCTCTTCTCTCTCTCTCTGCTTCCTCCTCGCACGCCTTCTCTCTTCTCCTATTTTTCCTTCTTTCTTTATTTTCCTTCTCTTCACTTGCAGTCTCTCTTTTCTCTCTTTCCTCCTCCTTTTAGCTCGCCTTCTTTATTTTCTCTCTCTCTCCCTCCTTCTCCTTTTCGTTCGCCTTCTCTCCTTTTGCCTCCATCTCCATCTTCTTCAGTTTTTTTAATCTCTTTTTTCTCAATCTTGCTCTTTCTCCTTCTTCCTCATTCGTCATCTCCCTCCTTCTCCCTCCCTCCTCCATCACTACTCCTGCATATTCTCCCTCCTTTTTTTCTTCTTTTCCCTCCTTGCTCCCCTTTCTACCTGTTCCTTCCACTCCCCTCCTTTCCCCTCCTTCCTTCCTCTCCTACCCTCCACCACCTTCCTTGGACCCATACTCCCTCCTCCACCAGTTTCCTCCCCTCTCCTTCTCCATCAGTTCCTCCTCTCCTCTCTTCTTCTACTTCCTCACATACCCCATTACCCCCACTTCACCACGCCCTCCCCTCCCCTTCACCTCCCCTCACATCCGCTCCATTTCCAATTTCCCCCCTATACTTTCCCTACTCAATCCCTTCTATCCCCCCGCCCCGCAATCTACCCCCACCTCCCGTTAACCCATCCACCAACCCACCCTTCCCTCCCCTTCCATCCATTGCCCATCCCCCAATCACCCCCACCTCGTTACAACCATCACCCAACCCCACTTTTTCCTTTCCCCCAATCCACGCCATCCATCTCCCGTTACAAACCATCCCCCCCAATCACCCACCCCGACCTCCCGTTACAAACCATCCACCACCCACTTCCCTCCGACGCACCGGACAAACCATCACCGCCTTTCCTCCCCCACACACACCCCCAATCGTCTTCTCCCAACCTCCCACCTCCCTGTACAAACATTCCACCCACACCCACCCTTCCTCCCCACATTCAACTCACCCCACTCCGTTCAAACCATCCCCCAACCCACCTTCCTCCCCCCATGCCCCAAGCCCCCTAATCTCCACCAACCACCTCACCCCCGCTGCCGTTACAAACCCTCCCCCAACCACCTTCCCTCCCCCACCCTCTTGCCCTCCCCAATCCACCCCCCCCCCGCTCCCGTTAACAAACCATCCACCCAACCCCACCCTTCCCTCCCCCCAATCCACCCCCACCGACCTGCCGTTACAAACCCATCCACAAC
>NW_020869211.1:1042859-1056093 GCF_003789085.1 Penaeus vannamei
ACAAAAGCAACGCGAGGTTTTTCCACCCTTTGTTTTGTAGAGAAGTCAGTGTTGTGGCGCCGTCGCTGACAGCCCCGGCTCTGTCTGTCTGTGTCTGTCTGACTGCCTGCTTCTTGGACCTCGAGTGCATGACAAATGAATCAGTCATGGGAAGCCAATTGATCGGAGACAGTTGAAGGATCAGTGATATCAAGTCGAGGGCGGGTGGATGGGCGTTGGGAGGGAGAGGGAAGGAGGAATAGGGAGGAGGGAGGGAGAGAGGAGGGAGGAGAGGGAGGGGGAGAGAGAGGAGGAGGGAGAGAGAAGGAGGGAGGGAGAAAAGGAGAGGGAGAAAAGGAGGGAGAGGAGAGGAGGGAGAGGGAGAGAGAGAGAACGAGAGAGAGAAGAGAGAGAGAGAGAGAGAGAGAGAGAAGAGAGAGAGAGAGAGAGAGAGAGAGAGAGAGAGAGAGAGAGAGAGAGAAGGAAGGGGGAGGAGAAAAAAGGAAAGAAAGATAGAGAGGAGAGGGGGGAAGGGGGAGGAGAAAGGGAAGAGAAAAGAGAGAGAGAGAGAGAGAGAGAGAAGAGAGAGAGAAGGAGACAGAAGGAGAGAGAGAGAGGTCTGAGAGTGGTCAGACGATCCTGAAGGCCACGCCCTGTGCTACCAATCACAGCGGCGGGTTAACGAGCCACGCCCATCGCTCGTGACCCCTGACCTGCCCTACAACACTAAACCGCTCGTTCCGGGTCACGGCCTCGACTGGCGCTTCCCCTCTGGGAATCTCTCCCGAAGCGCGTCTCCGCTTGGCGCGACCTCCTCCTGGGGCCACCTTCGCACCAACCGGGTTCCCCCTTGCCCGGTCCTGCACTAGCACGAGACAGCCTACGCCACGCTGCGACCTCCTCCTGGGGCCACCTTCGCACCAACCGGGTTCCCCCTTGCCCGGTCCTGCACTAGCACGGGACACAGCCTACGCCACGCTTCCATCTTCCAACGTCAACATCTAAATAAAGGAAGAAACCAGAAACGTGTCTCCATACGCCCCCAAGTCAGGAGAAACATCCCTGACAGAGAGAGAGAAAGAGAAAGGGAGAGAAAGAGAAACAGAGAGTTGAAGTACCAGATTGGTGGAGGCAAATAAGATTTAACTCGCAGAGAAAAATGAACATGGAAGTGCAGACGGCAGTAGAGGTATGCGGTCCAGTGGTAACGAGCTCGCGTGGCAGCCGTCCTAACCAGAGTTCGAATCCCGCGCCACAGGAGGTGATTTACAAGCACAATAAGCCGACTGCCGCAGTTTGACTGATGTCCCGGGCGCCTTGTCCCCAATCCCTAAATCACTTCTATTATCTTTTGTAATTTATGGATGTGATTTAGCGGCTGTGAGGGTGACAATGGATGGGACTGGGTGGTGGGGGTGAGGGATGGGGTGGTGGAGAGAAAGGAGGGAGAAGGGAGGAAGGATGAAGTAGAGGGAGGAGAAGGGAAGGAGGGAGAAGTAGAGTGTTGGAGGAGAAGGGAGGAAAGGAGAAGTAGAGTGTTGGAGGAGAAGGGAAGGAGGGAGAAGTAGAGTGTTTGGAGAAGTAGAGGAGAAGGGGAGGAAGGGAGAAGTAGAGTGTTGGAGGAGAAGGAAGAAGGGAGAGAGAGTGTTGGAGGAGAAGGGGAGATAAAGAAGTGGAGAGGGGCGAGATAGAAGGGTGGATAGATACAGGTGGAGATAGAGGTGGAGATGGAGCATGAGGTGGAGGTGGAGGACAGTTGGAGGTGCAACGGCAAGTGGAATGGAAGAAGGTCAAAGGACAATGAGAAAGGAAGGGAAAGAGGAGGAAATGAGGTAAAAGTGAAAGTAAAATTTGAATGAAAAAAAGAACCAGATAGCACGGACTACTGCTCGTGTGGATGAAGCGTCGATCAAAAGCGGAAGATTGTAGTGTTGGAGTCGGAGATCATAACGATATTAAATGAAATTAGTCGAACATTCTAAATAAAGTCAGCACAAAAAAAAACATACACAATTCTATATAAATTTACACACACACACACACACACACACACACACACACACACACGCACACACGCACACACACAGACACACACACCACACACACACACACACACACACACACACACACACACACACACACACACACACACACTCACACCACACACACACACACACACACACACACACACACACACACACACACACACACACACACACACACACACACACACACCATAATATATATATATATATATATATATATATATATATATATATATATAAACAAAAATATATATCCATGTATATAAACAGCACACACAAGAACTGAATACGAAAAAGACCAAGTCAAGCAACAAATAGAATAAAATATATACAAGAACCGGACTACCCACTCTGCAAAATCAACTGTTCTCAATGCTGCGGGTACTAGAGGCACTAAAACCAGTGTTACCAGATGTAAACCAGACCATTACCACTTCTTGTATGTTTGTCTTCCCACTCTCCTGCCAATCCATCTTTCTGCCTAAGCTGGTAATAAAAAGAGTCTCCACTAACCAGTCAATCAACCAGTTAGCTAGTCACTCTGTAAGACCATCAGTTAGCTTTATCGGGCAGTCAGTCCAATTGCCTGCTAATCACTTAATTAACTAGCCAGTCGTAAAAAGAACATGGTCTGTCGGTCATTAGGTTATGGTAGTTATGCAAGATAGATGATCTCATCACGTTTTTTTTTAAAGATCTCTATCATATGTTACGAGGATGAGATAAGGTTAAGCACAAAGGTATTCTCCATGCTTGTGTTTGAGGCGCCATGAGGTGGGTGTCATGCGCGAGGTTAGGTGTCATGCGCGAGGTTAGGTGTCATGCGCGAGGTTAGGTGTCATGCGCGAGGTTAGGTGATCAGGAAGTCCTAGCCACTGCTGTCGACTGCATGATGTATTGGCGAAAGACGGACATGAGGGAAATTTTGCTTTTAATTGTCCCGGCATCACTATTAGTGTTGTCTGTATGTCAAAGCAGATATATTCCGATTTCTGGCGTGGTGAATATGAACGTGTTTGAAAAGATAACATGAGTAAACACAAGCGAGTACTGATAATGCCAAAGTGACATGAATCCTAGCAGATTTTAAAACGCTATAAATATTCTAGTTGTTTTTATCCGTTCGTATATTTGCAACACCCCGCTAATATCGCGTGAATAGATTTCTAACTGGGTTAATATTACGTTAATAGATTTGTAACCGCGGTAATAACAGCTTCGGTGCTTTTTTGTACGTCAGATTAATAGTGTCAATGAGTGCATTTAAAGGCAGCGGTATCGAATGCAGCTCTGATAGAAACCGCGTGAATGGCGGTGTTAAAAGCTTAAGCAACATCAAAAGCAGTATTAGTAGCAACAAAGCAGGGCGAATATCAGTAGCCCCGTCGACAGCAGTAGCAGCTGCAGCAGTAGTCACCAGCGACATTGATGCATATACCGGCCTTTCCCGCCAAAATAACGGCCGCAGCAGACGATGGGTTCGGGCGAAGGGTGACGCACCGCCATATTTGCTGTAAAATATGCGTGCTTTTAGCATCGAAAGTGACGCCAGGACTGAACTATGCAGTTTTAGGGCGTCGCCTTTTTTACCAGCAAAGTGTGATAGTTTAAAGAGCCTTTGGGAAAGGATGAGGAATAGAAGCCGCGGATTCTTCCCTCCGACATGGCGGTTGTAAGCAGAAAAAATAAGATAAAAAATAGGAGAAAAGTAATGATATATCCAGACTGTGTCAGCAATGAGGGGAAATTTCCTCCCTGACCTCCGACCCCCGCTGACACCAGCGCCGCCGAGCGAGAGGTCACAGAACCAATTTGAACAAATACCTGGCCTTGAGACTCAGCGGCGGCTCCTCGTAATGAACTTCCGCACCGCGACCCTCAACTTTTTTTATCCCAAAAAAAAAAAACAAAGGTACACATACTAGCCTTTCGCAAGATACTATAAACCGTACATATGAAAGACGAATATTTCTCTAAATGATATAAATACTACAGACGTCTTTCACTAGCTGTTACAATCCATTAAGACCCGGCATTAGAACAACAATAGCTTCACTTTCCCCCTTTCACTAGAGCGAGACTGATTGCACATTTTTCACCAGCGGAACCTTTCGCAAAATGCGTTCGTTTATGAAAATGCAAAGTTCCCGCCTTTTTTTGCGACTGCGTTTGTAAACACGGGGACAAATGACTACCCAATCAACGTCCTTTAAGTATCAACAGTGTTAAGTCAACAGAAAAAAGTACGCGAGAAGTCGAAGAGAAAGAAAAGAATGAAAGAAGAGGACAAGGAAGAAGAGTAAAACTTTAAATATGAAATAGAAAGGAAAAGAACACAAAAAAGGAATAAAATACACTAAGTATACAAAAAGATATATAAATAGAACCTATGTACATACAATTTTTTTTTTTTTTTTACTACACATTGAGTTGTTGAGAGAGAGAGAGAGAGAGAGAGAGAGAGAGAGAGACGAGAGACGAGAGAGAGAAGAGAGAGAGAGAGAGAGAGAGAGAGAGAAGAGAGAGCAGAGAGAGAGAGAGAGAGAGAGAGAGAGAGAGAGAGAGAGAGAGAGAGAGAAGAGAGAGAGAGAGAGAGAGAGAGAGAGAGAAGAGAGAGAGAAGAGAGAGAGAGAGACGAGAGAGAGACGAAAGGGAGAATGCGATGTTGACCTTCACATTAATGGTAAGGTAAAAAAGCAACTTGGGCGGAGTTACAGGTTTACGGGCGCGGGGGGGGGGGGGGTAAAATCGGGGCGAAGCGAGAGAACGAAAGCGGAATAGAGGGAAACGGGAAGGAAAAAAAAAAAGAGGAAGGGAGAGAGGGAATGACTATAACTCTTTTTTCCGTCTCTGTCTCTCTTACCCAAACCGCCACACGCACACATACACAGGAATATATATGTGCATAGGTGTGCGTGTGTACGCACACACACACACACACACACACACACACACACACACACACACAGAGAGAGATAGTTCAGAGAGGAGAGAGAGAGAGATGAGAGAGAAGAATGAGAGAGAGAGAGATAAGGAGAGAGAGGAGAGGAAGAGAGAGGAGAGAGATGAGAGAGAAAGATGAGAGGAGAGAGAGAGAGAGAAGAGAGAAGAATGTATCTATATGTATATATTATTATACATATGTTATATGCGTTGTGTCGCGTACGGTGCGTGGTGTTAAAGCCACGCGCCATGACGGAGAAGAGAAGCACCAAATAGCCGATCAAGGCTGCATGTGAGCGCGGATAATCGGGAGAGAGGGCGAGAGAAAAAAAGGAGAGAGGAGAGAGAGGCGAGAGGGCGACGGAGGAAGAGAAGGAGAGAGGGACGAGAGGAAGAGCAAGGAGAGACGGCGAGAGGAAGAGAGGGCGAGAGGCACAGGAAGGAGGAAGAGAAGGAGAGAGGAGAGAAAGAAGAGAGGGATGAGAGGAAACAGACAGCGCTGGCGACGGAGAGAAACTTCAAAGGAAGCATCGAGATCAAAGGAAGACGCCGGGGCCTCGCACAGGATCGACCCCGCCTATGGATCGCTGGAAGGAATGCGCCAGGTAGAGGAAGAAAGAAAAGGGGAGGGAAAATAGAAAAAGGAATGAAAGGGGAGGGGGGGAGAGGAGGGAGGAATTAGGAGTGGAGAGGAAGAGGAAAGGGAGAGAGAGGAGAGGAGGAAGGGGTGAGGGAGGAAAGAGGAGGAGAGAAGAAAGGGGGAGAAGAGGAAAGGAGGAGAGGAAAGAGTAAGAAAAGTGAGGGACAGGGGAGAGAAGAAAGGGGAGAGGCGAGGGAGAGGAGGAGAGGACGGAGGAAGAAAAGGGAGGAAAAGGAGAGGGAGAAGACTGGGGGAGAGGACAGGGACAGTCTCTGTGAGAGACAGGGAGAGAGAAAGAAAAAGGGGGAGGGGAGGGAGAGGGGAGGGAGAGGAAAGAGGAAGAAAAGGGGGAAAGGAGTGAGGGAGAAGAAGGTGAGGGGAGGGAGAGAGGGAAGAGGAGAGGAGCGGAAGAGGAGGAGAAAGAAAGGGGGAGAGGGGAGGAAAGGAGAGAGGGAAAGAGGAAGGAAAAGGGAGGAAAAGGAAGAGAGAAGAGAAGAGAGAAGAAAGAAAGAGAAGAGAAGCGAGAAAGAGAAAGAGAAGAGAGACAGAGAGAGAAAGAGAAGAGAAGAGAGAGATAGAGAGAAAGAAAGAGATAAAAAAGCAAAACCACCATGAATTATCCACGCCATAAAACCAAACCCTGATGGCCACGTCAACTCCATCACAAAAAAGAGACATAAAAAGATATTTGAAACAGATAGAAATGACTCTTCTATTGATATATGGATTCGCAGATTGGGTCGTGTTAGGGTCACCGTGACATAAACGAAGAAAAAAGTGAGGGAAGGATTATTTACCAAGGAATTATAGCCTTTTGGAACACGAAGTAAATTTATTTTGTTCGCCGCTGTTAGTCATAGCTATGGGGAGTTTTTGTTATTGTTTTGTGAACTGTTATTGTCATCATTATTACTTCTACCACTAATGTAATTATTACCAATGTTATTATCATTAAGTTTGTTTCGTCTGTAATATGGGATGCATATATTATTATACTATATTATATATATATATATTATATATATATGGTTGTGTGTATATATATATATATATATATATATATATATATATATATATATTATATATATATATATATATAAATGTATATATACATATATATATTTATGTGTGTGTGTGCGTGCACTTATGAAAATCCTATTTAACTCTCTTATAATCATTGTTATTATTATCATTTTTGATATTATCATCATCGTTATCATCATTATCATCATCATTATCATTACTACTACCACTTCTGTAGCTATTATTATTGATGTTATTATCAACATCATTTTAAAAATCATTACCATCATTATCATCATAATTTGGCAATTTAGTTTATGTTTTGTCTGTCCTATTATTGTAAAATGTGATGATAACCTACAACATATTATTCATTAAATACATTCGCGCACTTATGAAAATCCTATTTCAAACCTCTCTTATAATCATTGCTATTTTTTTATTGTTATTCTCATCATCGTTATTATTTATTATTATTATTATTACTACTATTATTTTATCATCATCATTACATTTTATTATTATTTTTGTTTCTGCATATTTATCATTGTTATTATCAGTTTTGAACATTTATTTATTTACACGACTATCCGAGGGGAGAGGATAAGAGGGGAGATCAGAGGGGAAGGGGAGTATACAGGGGAGAGAGAGGGGAAAAGGGAACGGAAGGAGAGGGATAAATGGGAGAAGGTAGAGGAGAGGAGAGAGCGGAAGGAGCCTTAAACATAGAAAGGGAGCATCGATGGACTTCTCTCCGGATATCGATCGATTCTCTCTCGATCTCAGGTGCTTTTCTATTCAATCGAGGCGGAAATAGGCCACTATGGTACAAGTCGACGAGGGAGAGTGCATGCTAAGGCGTGGGTACTCAAAAGGGGGAAAAGGATGAGGAGGGAAAGGTGATTAAGAGACTGCATAACATGGGGTGCTCATTGCGTGGGGCTCTCTCGGGGCTCCCAAAGGCTGACTCCGTCGGGATCGGTAGGCGGATCTCTCTTCTCCTACTCTCTCTCTATCTCTAGTCGGGAATAGGGCTGCAGATATCAGTTCCTTGATTCTCTCTAATGTCTCTACTCTTCTCCTCGTCCTCCTCTTCTCTCTCCTTCTCATCCCCTTATCCTCTCTCTCTCTTCTCTGCGTGGCTGGGGTCTTCATAGGGCTGAAGGAAGCCTCTCCCTGACGGTTGAGAGTGGAGGGAGACAAATATAGGGAAAAAGTGATAGGACTCATGGGCAAGCTCTCTCTTGCTCTCTCGCAGAGGCAAGTCGTGTGTACCAACTCATACATCGTAAGACTACGGTGATCAGGAGTAAAAATCGGAGATGACAATCGGTTCATCTCTCTCTCAGGCTACGGCATCATGCGGGTCTAGGCTGTCAGAAGTTCGACTGTGCAATTCTCCTTTCAGTCGAAGGCATGTCAGGGATATTTTTCTCTATACTCCAGCGCAAGACTTTGGTAGTCTAGTCTTAAGAGCCCTTCTTTCTTCTGCTTCTCCTGCGTCTTATGGGGATATATCCTTCGTGCTAGCATGCTTTGGTCTCTCTCCTTCTCTTATAATTATTCAAAAGTTTATGGTGTCAAGTTGACGAAGGGATTATCCTTCTCCTCCTGCCTGCTCTCCGCCTTCTTTAGTGCTATACGAGTCAGAGTAGGCGTCTACCATCTACAACAGTGAGCCAAAGATGCACATCCTTTATAATTCCCGACTCTTACCGCGACTACACCTTCCTAGTCGTGGGGCCTACTGCTGTCCCGTCGCGTGTAATATAAGTGCACGCACATATAAGCCTGTCACTCCTGCCTCTCGTTTCCAGTGGCCTCTTTAATCCGGCGTTTGACTACCTTCACTCTCATACCCGGAAGAGGAAAGTAGAGAATTCAAACGAGGGAGGAAAAGAGATTTGGAGAGCCCCGAAATAGACCACAGTGCTATGCCATTTCTCACGCCAGGAAACTGACTCTCGCACTTGGCCCCCCGGCTCAAGGTGTTTGGGGTTTGCGTTCAGCGCTTTGTGAAGTAAGTGTCGGTTATGTTTAGCAGTACTTATTATCTTTGAATTCATTGTAGGCGGTACGATTATTGTCTATTGTCATGTCTGCTTCTGTGTTTCCGTCTATGATAATATTATCCTGTGTAGTATTATTTATTATTATTATTATTATTATTATATTATTATATATTATATTATCAGTTATTATTTATTATTATTATTATTGTTCTTGTTATCATCGTATATATCATAGCATTATCATTGTATTGTTACTTGCTTGATGTCTGGTCTTTTGCGTCTCTGTCTGTTCTTCTGTATGGATTTAATCCATTTTCATTTCGATTACCCTGTTCTGAGGACGGTGTGAGCTTACTTACTACTACAAACTACCTTATTTTGTACGTCATTGTTACTGTAATCTTGTCTGTAGTAATCCGTTAGTTTCGTGTGAGCTTTATGATGGTTGGAGGTGAGGGAGTTCCTTTTTGCTGTGTGTGTTCTTGATCTTTGCATGTACTCTTTCTGATTGAATCGTTCAATTTTCTGTATTGCCTGTGTTGTGGGAGTATCAGTCGGTCTATTTCTTTAATCTCATCTTATGCGTTCTGTATTATTCATTGTTCTGAGCTTGATATTATTACGGCTGACTTATTAGTTCGATGTCTTTCTTCTTTTGTTCTTGGGCATCATCGTTGGAGATCCGATGGTCTATTGTGCTGTCTGTCTTGTGATTCTCGATTATTTTCCAGTACGGCGCGTTACTATCTCATTGTATTCGTGGTTCGATGTGGGTCTTGCGTTCTGTTCTATTATTGTTCTAGTTCTGTTCTATCAATCACGATTGTCGTCAAAACATATGGGATATTTTCGATGTTTACTATATCATATGTATTTCCTATATCTATAAATCTATATCTATGTGTCTTGTGGGTTATAGTGGAGTGATGAGTCTATCTTTGTATAGTCTCGTTATCCTAGCTTGCGAAATCGGTACATGTTTATCCGGTTCTTGGGTAGTATATGGATTGTGAGTTCTTATACACTTATATTTATTTATAATATATATATATATATTAGCTGATCTTTCTTGGAGTTATATTGTCTTGAGTTGAATCGTCAGTTTATCGTATTATATGTGTTCTGTGGGTAGTTAGTAGTTATGATGTACTATATTTATAGCGTATCTGTTCATCTGTCTGTATGATATAATCTCTATCATAAGTCTATCAGTATGATTGTTTGATCTGGTTAATGCTGGCAAATGAAAGTGTCTTTAGCGTCTGTTCATTATGTAATGTCTAGTCACTCGCGTAGAAATCTCTGCTTCAAATCCGTTGAGTCAGTCTAGTTCGTTTATATTTCGTAAATATATGCTTAATGATACTAATCATCCGATATCGGTATTTACTTGATATTTTTATATCTTGTCGTTTGGAGTGCCTTCCTGTATTGGTCTTAACTATGAGGTGCGTGTCCTTTATCACGGGTCTACCTGCTCGTGTCTCTAAGGAGTCTGGGTGCTGGTTTCGTGTAGTTTGGATGTGCTAACTTTCATATGTATTTCTTCCTGGTACTCTTCTCTTCCCACTTTTCCCGATCAATCATTTGCTCTACACACCGCTCTAACTCAAACAATCTACATCATACAATCAACACATACTCATCTCTCTCATCTCTCTAACTCATCATACAACATACAATTCTCACTCTCAACATAACAAATCTCTAAATCAACACTAACACAACAAAAAACCAAAAAAAAAAAACAGAAAAGAAAAAAAACACTTCCCTTCGTTCATTAACGCCAGTCGCCGGATGCGCTCGCTGTCACCACCTTTCTTATCCACTCCCTCCACACAAGTGATAAACAAAGAAACTGAACAAACATCATTGCGAAAATACATTCTCGATTACTCTATGCTCGGCCCCCCAACTCGCTCTCCCACTCACAAAAAAAAAAAAAAAAACACTTTAACCCATAAATCCACCTCAAAAACTACGTAAACCTTCGCCTGAGCCTTACACCGCGCGTTTAACAAAAATAACGCTCAAAAAAAAAAAAAGAGGAAAAGAGAGAGATCAGACATCACCCAACAATCTCCCACCATGCCCTTCAACCCCATTCACTACCAAACAAATCTCTTCCTCATATCTCTTTTTCCCGCGTCAATCTGTGCTCTTCCTTCTCTTCTCTTTCCCGCCCACATCCCACAGCCCCGGTTCGCCATTGCTGTCTTCGCCCAGGACCACTATTTACCCTCCCCCCCCCTCTTGCCGCGATACCCTTCACCTATTCAGGCCTACAACACATTTCTCGCTTCCCCTTGCTCGTGCTTCCTTTGATGCTCCTTAATCTTATTTACTCGGTAATATTCAGTCGTCAGACTCTTCTATTCTAATATATTTAAAGGTTATCGCCTTTAACGGCATGTTTGTTGGGTTCAGCTCCTGAGCGATCCATCATCCGCTTCTCGAGGATGAGCACATATCAGAACACCAGCTGCTAGCAAACTGCGGATGAATCTTCGGTCGCTGAGGACGCGTGACGGAGAGGAGCTAGTGATCGACTTCGTACTCTCTCTCTCCGCTTCATGCGCCTCCTACCTGCGCTCCTGTTCCTGCTTCTCTCAATACGCCTCTCCTCTTCCTGTGTGCCCGCTCTGGTTTGTTTGTGTGTTCCGCCTTAGCTTTCGTCTAGTTCTTATTTACGTCGATGTTGTTTTTTCTTTTCGGTTTTACTATTTAGCGTCTGTTTGAGTTTATGTGGTTATGATATTTCTGTGTGACTTGTGTGGTTGTTGTAATGGTGGTGCTGTTTGTGGTGATTGATCTCGTGCTCTTGTCGTGTGATTTGTATTGTGGCTTGTCTCTGTAACGTCCGTACTATGTTAGTGGTATATAACGTAATATTTCAAACTGGACGGATAAGAGCTCGTTGAGTCCTCTTACAATAAATAATAAAAATACAGCAGATAACAGATGTTACACTATTACATGTATAGTTGACAGACAGTTGAACAATAAGCCTGAGAAGTATGATAGATCTGTATCATATTGTTGATTCATTAATTTAATATAGTGAGTGTTATCATGATTTTCTATGAGGATCGAGTAAAGAAAGTAGTGGTATGAGTGAAAAGAGAAAGAAGATTTCTTAAAATGAATAGAATAGTTCATCTGTATTACTATATCGTGTGAGTGTAAGGTAAGATTGATAGATCGTTCGTATTGAGTCTGGTAGGTATTGTATGATAGAAATAATGATATGATTGGTGTCTGATATATGACTGTGTCAGGTGTGTGAATATTGTGTCGTGTGTGTAATGACCTACGTATAGCAGGTTGGTGGATGTGTGAGAGAAACTAATGGTCTGTTATCTGACCAGTGAGTATGGTGATCCATGATGAGTGTATCAGAAAATAAAACGATTGTCTGTTTCTGTTCGTTGTGTATGTGTCTGTGTCTGCTTCTGTACGTGTTATGTTGGTGTATGTTGTTGTGTCTGCTTCTGTACTCGTTTTGTGTGTGTGTATGTGTGTGTTCTGCTTCTTGCGTTGTATGTTGTGTGTCTGTCTTGCGTGGTGTATTGTGTGTTCTGCTTCTGTACGTGTTATGTGTGTGTGAGTTTGTGTCTGCTTCTGTGCGTTGTGTTATGTGTGTGGTCTGTTTCTGTTCTGTGTGTATGGTGTGTGTCTGCTTCTGTACGTGTTATGTGTTGTGTATGTGTGTGGTCTGCTTCTGTGCGTGTGTGTATGTGTGTAGTGTCTGTTTTTCGTGTGTTATGTGGTGTGTCTGCTTCTGTACGTTGTTTATGTTGTGTGTATGTGTGTGTGTCTGCTTCTCGTGCGTGTGTTATTGGTGTTCGTTCTGTCGTGTGATGTATGTGCGTAAGTATAGCGTATCACCATGTGTGTGCGTGCGTGTATGCGCATCTGCCTGCGTGCGGCGCCACCCACCGGCTCGATATCTAGTAAAGAAAGCTTAATTTTGCAAGTACCTGCGCGCCGTTCGCCACTGCGGTGAACCCGGCGCCACCTAGTCTATTGTATATATATATATAATATATATATATACTATATAAATAATATATATATATATATATATATACATACTGTGTGTGGCTGTGTGTGTGTGTGCTGTGCTGTGTGTGTGTGGTATTATATATATATATATATATATATAATATATATATATTTATATATATTATATATATATATAAATATATATATATAATATATATATGAACGTATTATTAGATTATATATATATATAATATATATTATATATATATATATATGTATATATGTATATTATAAATATATTACAATATTATACATATATATATGCAATATGTAACATAATTATATATATTATATATATATATATTTATATTATATATATGTGGGTGTGTGTGTGTTGGTGTTGTGTTTGATGTAGTATATCGGTAAAGATATGAGGAGAAATATGAAGGGAAACTATACAAACAATATACATAGTTAAAGAGGAGAAAAAGTACGGAATTAACCTAATAAATTAAGAAAATAATATCATGACATAAGGATAAAGGCAAACGATTGAACAAAAGACATAGATGATACAGAAATAGAGA
>NW_020869212.1:7500-10000 GCF_003789085.1 Penaeus vannamei
CAGCAAGATAATGAAGTGAGGAACTTCCATTGTCTGTGATTTGTCTTGGCTTAGATTTTGCCTTCGTTATAATGTTATATTTCTGGATCTCGTTTATAATAGGATGTAATGATTGTATAAGAGGTTTAGGTGGAGTGTTTGTATATTATGGTATGATTTGTTAACAGTAGAGGAGCACTAGAATTAAAAGCAGAAAGGGAAATTTGGAAAATGTAAGGAAGGAAAATAAAGAAAGGGGAAGAAGAAATGTGAATAAAAGGAAACGCAGAAGAAGAGGAGGATGGTAAAATGAAATGACAAAGTGGGGAGAGGAAAGAGAAAAATAAGAATAATGCGATTATGCAAATAGAAAGGATGAATAGGAAGAACAAGATGAAGAGAGGAGGGGATTCGAGGTACAAAAAGAGAAAAAATATATAAAAAATGAAGGGAAATAAAAGAAAAAGAATAAAAACCATAAGATAAGGCAAAGCAAAACTATTAAAATAAAAAATAAACGGGAAAGGACAAGGGAAAGACAACAAGATAAAACATCCCTAAATAATTCTGATTTAAAATCCCTGAAGAAAAAAAAAATGAAATAAAAAGATATCTCTTCACACGTGCATCTAAAATATATTATACCAAAGTGTTTACAAGTTTATGTTTAAGGATAACCCAAAGGTCATAGTTCTTCTTACTTCCTTTCCAGTATTTCTTAAAAGGCCATTCACCTCCCAACTTCATTTTCTTAAATTGCATTATAATCAGATTTTAACTTTTTCTTCTCTCTCTCTCTCTCTCTCTCTCTCTCTCTCTCTCTCTCTCTCTCTCTCACTCTCTCTCTCTCTTCCCCTCTGTCTCTCTCTCTCTCTCTCTCTCTCTCTCTCTCTCTCTCTCTCTCTCTCTTTTTTTTTTTTTTTTTTTTTTTTTTTTTTTTTTTTTTTTTTTAGAAGCCACAGCCAAAAAGGACGCTGCTTGCCTTCATCCTTGCCTGTTTCTTAATTGTGGGTTCATTTAGGCAGCTCTTCAGCAAGGAAAACTTTTGATGGACCTTTGTCTCATCAAACAACTTCCTTGTTTTAATCAAGATAATGGTTTTCCCGCTCTTTTAACAGTCTTTTTTTTTTTTTTTTTTTTTTTGCTTGGTCGTTTTTTTTTTTTTTTTTTTTTGCTTGGTCGGATTTTTTTTTTTTTTTTTTTTTTTTGCTTAAGGTTTGGTAAATTCCGTTTAGTATTTTCTTCTTCTTGTTCTTCTTTCTGTCTTTCTTTTCTTTTCCTTTTTCTCTACTATTCTTACTTCTCGGTGTTTTTCTTATCATTTCTTTAACATTTTGCAAGCTTGACCTACATCATCTTCTTTTATCGGTCCCTTTTCCTTTCCCCTCCTTCTATCTATTTTTTCCATTCTCTTATTGGTTCCTTTTCATTCCATTCTGATTTTATTTTTTATTTATTTATTTATTTAATTTTTTACTAGCAGCCGACTTTTGAAATAAGAGGATTTTAATGAGATCGAAACTTCTACACTTTCTGCCACTTTTCTATTTGTTTTTGATTATACTTTGACATACTTTTTCTTCAACGTCTTTCTTAGAACCTCTTCTTTGCCACCCAAATGTTCCTAACTCATAGAAGAGTATGTAATTTCATTGCAAAGTATGTAATTTTATTGCAGAGTATATAAGTTTATTGCAGGAAATTTCGTAAATATTCTTTTTATTTATTTATTTATTTTTTTTTACATATTTCTTCTTTCTTTATTATCTTTCCTTTTACATTTTGCCAGCTTGACCTACATTATCTTCTTTTAATGGTTCTTTTTCCCTCTATCCGTGCTTTCTCTCTCTCACTCTTTCTCTTTCTTTATTTTTTTTTTTCTCTTCTCATTTTTTTTTTACAAGCAGCGGGCGAGGATTGTAATAGGATCAAAGCTTCTTCACTTTCTGTCTCTCTTCTTTTTAGTTTTATGCTTATACTTTGATCTTCTTTTTCTTCATCGACTTCCTTTTGATTTTCTTCTTCACCTCCCAAGTATTCCTAACCTTTTATTGCTGGAAATTAAAAAGACCATTGAAGGAAAACACGAAAGGAATCTCCGAGGTTTTGGCATAAAGTCTTAGGTAAAAACACGCCACATTTCACTATCTATTTTTCCCTCCTCTTTTTCTTTCTTCTTTTTATTTTTCTTCCTCTTGTTTTTTTTCTTTATTTATTTCTTTTCTATTCTTTTATATTCTTTGTATCTTTCTTTCTCTTTTTCATATTCATTTTTCTTTTTCTTCTTCTATTGTTCTTTCCTGTTTTTCCTTTTCTTTCATTTTCTTTTTCTTTTTCTTCTACTTTTTGCTTCTCTTCTGCTTTTCTTTGAGGGAATCATCGAGCCGGATGTTGCTGTTTAATAAAGTATTTAAAATGAACAATAATGAGTATGATAATAATATATAGAATGATAGTGATAATAATGGTAATTGTAATAGTAATACTTGTGTTAATGATGATAATGATAATAGTAATGATA
>NW_020869212.1:15000-22500 GCF_003789085.1 Penaeus vannamei
TAATAATAAATAATAATAATAATAATAATAATAATAATAATAATAATAATAATAATAATAATAATAAAAATAGTAATATAATAATAATAATAATATAATAATAATAATAATAATAATAATAATAAAATAATAATAAAATAATAATAATAATAATAATAATAATAATAATAATAATAATAATAATAATAATTACAAAAAAATAATTACAATAACACTAATAATAACAACAATAATAATAATAATAATAATGACAACAACAACAAACAAAAAACACCACCAACAACAATAATAATAATGATCATAATAAAATAACATTAAAAAAACATTAATCAACAGAATTTATAACATACAAAGAATTAAAACAAAACAACAAAATACAAATCCCCGGAAACAGACTGCACGTATAAGCGAAAAAACAAACACACAAAACATTCATTAAATAAACAGAATAAATGAATATAAGAAATTAATTAATTAAATGGATTGTACCAATTTCACCTAACTACCTTGGGGATAATTATTTGATCTCACGGGAAATGGGGGTCAATTAATTCAATGGCGACCTGTTAATGACTTTATTTAAGCCTAAACTGAATAAAGGTGGCGGGCTTTTTTCGCGCCAATTTCGCAGACAACTGACAGGTATTTTCCCCCAGTTTGAAGTTATTTTCCCCGAGTTTGCATCGTTTGAAGTTATTTTCCCCGAGTTTGCATCTGTTACTCCCCCCCCCCCCCGAGTTTGAAGTTATTTTCCCCGAGTTTGCATCTGTTACTCCCCCCCCCCCCAGTTTGAAGTTATTTTCCCCGAGTTTGCATCTGTCATTTCCCCCGTATTTTCAATCTTATTTCCCCCCCGAGTTTAAGTTATTTCCCCGAGGTTATCGACGGTTTCCCCCCCGAGTTTGAAGTTATTTCCCCAAGTTCCAGTAGATATTTCAGATGGATAAAAGTTTTTTCCCAGAGTTTCAGATATCTTCCCCTAAGCTTTCGGCAGCCATTTTTCCCCTGAATTTTCAGCAGTTATTTCCCCCCCCCCTCCTTCTCGAGTTCTCAGCAGTTATTTTCCCCTGAATTTTCCCCGGGTTTTCAGCAGTTATCGTTCAACTGTTTGAAATATTTAACACTTATTTCTTCCAACTTTAACTGATTTCCCCAAGGTTTAGCAATAATTCCCCTGATTTTGACCTTCTGAGTTTCAACACTTATTTCCCTGAATTTTAACACTTTTTTCCACGATTTTTAACTATTGAACTAGTTTAAATACTTATTTCCCCGAGTTTGAACACTTATTTCCCTTAACTTTAAACATTTCCCCCGTGTTTTCACACTTATTTGCCCGAGTTTGAACACTTATTTCCCTGGACTTAAAACTTATTTCCACTGCTTTCACACTTATTTCCCAAGATAGCATATCCACACACAAAAATCAGCATTCGCTCCCAGTGCTGAACATAGCATGAAAACCAAGGCATTGTTCACAGAAAATAACAATTAGGAACAAAAGGTGAGCATATTTTTGTTGTTGTTTAATCCCCTAAAGCAGTTTAGTTATGGTTTTAGGCTTAACAGGTCCATTTAGGTATACACACAGTCACACACGTTCACATAAGTATGCGCACACATACGACACACACGTAAACACACATACTTCTACACACTTATGCACTCATTCACACGATACACAAACATTTACAAACCTACTCACTACACAAACACACACACACAATCAAACACAAACGCTCAAACATACACAAATCAAAGCAATAACACAAACACACCCTAACTCACACAAACCCACACTTACGTACACACTATACTCTCGACCCCTACCCCTACTCCACCCCACACACACAAGCAAGCACACACGCACGCACACACAAAAGCCACGCAGCCACGCAGAATTTGGCCCGCCCTCCGAGAGCCATAGACAAAGAACAAAGTATAGTGCAGGTCGGCGGGGCACCATTCTCCCTGCAGCTGCGAGCTTAAAGGGGATGCAGTGAGCGTGCAACACCCAAATGTTAATTCTAATCGAAATTTGCACAGTTTCGGATGTCTGTATAACGTCTGCGATATCACCGAGTCTCTCTCTCTGGTTCGAAGCATCGCCATTTTTGAATCTTCGTCTTGTTCGAATCTTTGCCTGGTTCCAATCCTTGCCTGGCTCCAATCCTCCTTTTGTTCGCATTCCCGCCCGATTTGAATCCTTGCATGGTACGAATCCCCACCTGATTCGAATCCTTAACAGGTTCCAAGCCTTACCGGGTTCGCATCCTTGTCTGAATCGAATCCTTGCCAGATTCGAACCCTCACTTGCTCTGAATCTTCGCTTGTTTCGAATCCTCACCTCGACCAAACACCCTGACTGGTTCGAATCC
The DNA here is from genome assembly GCF_003789085.1 of Penaeus vannamei. Taxonomy (NCBI): domain Eukaryota; kingdom Metazoa; phylum Arthropoda; class Malacostraca; order Decapoda; family Penaeidae; genus Penaeus; species Penaeus vannamei. Next base: position 17,379 of record NW_020869212.1, read on the forward strand.
TCGCCTAGCTCGCTAAACTACAGATTAATTTGATTTTGGTCGATGGAAATCCGCGAAAGGGAGGCGCCACTCCTGCTCAAGGGAAAGATTTCGATTATAGAATTCTAGTTTGGTTCGAGTGGAAGCCCCGGGGTCCTTGCTTCTGTTTTGGGGGAGGATATGAAAAGGAGATACCTAAGTACATAACAAAAGTCTCTCTCTCTCTCTCTCTCTCTCTCTCTCTCTCTCTATCTCTCTCTATCTCTATCTCTCTCTATCTCTATCTCTCTCTATCTCTATCTCTCTCTATCTCCATTTTCATCTCCATCCCCCATTTCCCATCTCTTATCTCCCATCTCTTATCTCCCATCTCTTATCTCCCATCTCTTATCTCCCATCTCTTATCTCGCACCTTCCACCTCCCACATTTTCTTTCTCTTCTCTCTCTCTCTCTCTCCTCTCTCTCTCTCTTCTCTCTCTCTCTCTCTCTCTCTCTCTCTCTCTCTCTCTCTCTCTCTCTCTGACCGAGAGTGTCTGTCCTGACCAGCGCACTTCTGCCCCGCCTTTGTGTGTGTGTGTGTGTGTGTGTGTGTTGTGTGTGTGTGTGTGTGTGTTGTGTGTGTGTGTGTGTGTGTGCGTGCGTGCGTGCGTGCGTGCGTGCGTGCGTGCGTGCGTGCGTGCGTTTGTGTGGTTGTGTGCGCGTGCGTGCGTATGCGTGTGCGTGCTGTGCGTGCGTGCATGCATGTGTGTGCTGTGCGTGCGTGTGCATGTGCGTGTGCGTGTGTGTTGTGCAAACATTTATACATATATACACATATGTGTGTGTGTGTATTTATATACATATATATGAATACATCATAGATACATATATATATATATATATATGCACACACACACACACACACACACACACACACACCACACACACACACACACATACACAACATAGCGCGAAGACTCTGGTCCCAAGGGGCAACAAGGTCTCCCCGGAATGTTGCATCGCCACATGCAATACATCACAGAGGCGAGCCGGCCCTGCTCATTGTGATGCTTATGTTGCGGCGAGAGAGAGAGAGAGAGAGAGAGAGAGAGAGAGAGAGAGAGAGAGAGAGAGAGAGAGAGAGAGAGAGAGAGAGAGAGAGAGAGAGAGAAAGAAATTGCTGATACGAAATCCCTTTTTCTTTTCTCTCATGGCGCAGAAATGGAGAAGTGGCAGGCATGTTATTGCCACAATGGTAAATACGTTTTTCCGACGTCTTTTGGCTCCTTTTTGTGTGTGTTTTCTGTAGACATGACAGAAAATACATACATACATATAATATGTGTGTTGTGTCGTGTGTGTGTGTGTGTTGTGTGTGTGGTGTTGTGGTGTGTGTGTGTGTGTGTGTGTGTGTGTGTGTGTGTGTGTGTGTGTGTGTGTGTGTGTGTGTGGTTGTTGTGTGTGTGTGTGTGTGTGTGTGTGTGTGTGTGTGTGTGTGTAATATTAGTAATATATATATATATATATATATATATATATATATATAATATATATTATATAATAATATATAATATATATATATATATATAATATATATATATAATATATTATATATATATATATATATATAATATATATATATATAGTATATATATATATATGTATATGTATATACATATGTAAATTATATATTATATATATATATATATATATATATATAATATATATATATATATATATATATGTATATGTATATACATATGTAAATTATATATATATCTATATACAAAAATACATATATACGCATTTCTATGCACACATATACATATACATACACATGTTTGTATACATACACATATATATAAATGAATATATATATGTATATTTATATAAATGTATGTAAGTATATACTGTGTACGTGTGCGTGTATTTCCTTTTTCCATTCCTGTGAATCGAAGCGACTAACATTCTACATACTCCTTCATCATTTTCGTCTTACCCCCCCCCCCTCAAAGAAAAATAACGAATCTCATTCATAATAACACAAAAACATCACCATCAAAAATAATTTCATAAAAAATAGATGCGAAACCAAAATACAAAAAAAAAAATCATAATAATAATATAAAAATAAATAAAATACCAAAAAGAACAAAAATCCAAAAAGAAAAAAAAAAAGGAAAAGGGAAAATAACGTAAATAATTTCACATAAATAGATGCGAAACCAAAATACTAAAAAAAATCATAATAATAATATAAAAATAAAATAAAATACCAAAACGAAAAAATAATAATCATAATAATGAAAAAAATTACAACAAATTACCAAAATGAAAATAAAAAATCAAACCAGAAAATAAGAAAAAAAGAAAATAATGATTCACTTAGCCGAGGGACTTGATCTGCCTCCCTAATGACGTCACCAATCAACTTGTAAGCACATTAGACGAGGTAATCAAGGACGGAGAGCAACTTAGGGGTGCCTGCTCTGGTAGGATCCGCTTAGCCTCTCACGGGACGGAGGGATGTTATCCGGAAGTACTAATAATAATCCGGATTATTATCCGGAAATGATAGATATTATCCGGAAGACTAAATAATAGTATAGATCATCCGGAGTAGCCTAAATAAATCCGGAGAGATATTTATGGCGGATACTAAAGTAAATCCGGAATGATGAGATATTATGCGAAGTACTAAATATATCCGGAAATGATAGATATTATCCTAATTATCGAATTAATAATTATCCGGATACCCGCGAACAGTAAATGAATTCCGGAAATGATAGATATTATCCGAAGTACCTATAATATCCGGAAGATGACAATTAGTCCGGAAATAATAGACTATTATCCGGAATACTAATAGGAAAATGATAGATCCGGAAAGTATCCGGAAATCTACTAATAATATCCGGAAATAATGATAGTATCTGAAATGATAGTACTAACTAAATAATATCCGAATGGCCCGAAAAATAATCTAATAGAATATGCCGGAAGTACTAAATATAGTCCGAAATAATAGGATATTATCCGGAAATGTTAATATCCGGATTTTACGGAAAGTACTAAATAATATCCGGAAATGATAGATATTATCCGCTTAAATAAGTATCTAGATATTAATCCGGAAGTCCCGAAAATGATGATAGCGGAAGTACTAAATACCGGAAACTAAATAATACTCCGGAAATAATAGATATTATCCGGAGATATACTTAAAGTACTAATATCCGGAAACTGATAGATGGATATATTATCCGAATAAATAATATCCGGAAAATAATTAATATCCGGGAAGTAGGAATAATAGATATTCGGAAGTACTAAATAATATCCGAAATGATAGATATTATCCGGAACGGTACTAAATAATATCCGGAAATGATAGATATTATCCGGAAGTACTAAATAATATCCGGAAATGATAGATATTATGCGGAAGTACTAAATAATATCCGGAAATGATAGATATTATCCGGAAATAGTATTAAAATAAATAATCCGGAAATGATAGATATTATCCGGAAGTACTAAATAATATCCGGAAATAATAGATATTATCCGGAAGTACTAAATAATATCCGGAAATAATAGATATTATCCGGAAGTACTAAAATAATATCCGGAAATGATAGATATTATCCGGAAGTACAAATAATATCCGGAATGAATAGGATATTATCCGGAAATGATAATAAATAATATCCGGAAATGATAGATATTATCCGGAAGTACTAAATAATATCCGGAAATGATAGATATTATCCGGGAAGTACTAAATAATATCCGGAAATGATAGATATTATCCGGAAGTACTAAATAATATCCGAAATAATACGATATTATCCGGAAGTACTAAATAATATTCCGGAAATGATAGATATTATCCGGAAGTACTAAAATAAATATCCGAAAATGATAGATATTATCCCGGAAATAATAGATATTATCCGAAATAATAGGATATTATCCGGGAAGTACTAAATAATAATCCGGAAATGATAGATATTAATCCGGAAATAAAATATTCCGGAAATAATAGATATTATCCGGAAGTACTAAATAATATCCGGAAATGATAGATATTATCCGGAAGTACTAAATAATATCCGGAAAATGATAGATATTATCCGGAAGTACTAAATAATATCCGGAAATGATAGATAATTATCCGGAAGTACTAACTAATAATATCCCGGAAATGATAGATATTATCCGGAAGTACTAAATAATATCCGGAAAATGATAGATATTATCCGGAAGTATTAATAAGATATCCGGAAATAATAGATATTATCCGGAAGTATTATCTACTAAATAATATCCGGAAATGATAGATATTATCCGGAAATGATAGATATTATCCGGAAGTACTAAATAAATCCGGAAATGATAGATATTATCCGGAAGTACTAAATATATCCGGAAATGATAGATATTATCCGGAAGTACTAAATAATATCCGGAAATAATAGATATTATCCGGAAATAATAGATATTATCCGGAAGTACTAATAATACCGGAAATATATATTATCCGGAAATGATAGATATTATCCGGAAGTACTAAATAATATCCGGAAATGATAGATGTTATCCGGAAGTACTAAATAATATCCGGAAATGAAGATATTATCCGGAAGTACTAAAATAATATCCGAAATGATAGATATTATCCGAAGTACTAAATAATATCCGGAAAATAATAGAATATATCCGGAAAAAATAAAATATAGATATTATCCGGAGAGTACTAAATAATATCCGGAAATGATAGATATTATCCGGAAGTACTAAATAATATCCGGAAATGATAGATATTATCCGGAAGTACTAAATAATATCCGGAAATATAGATATATCCGAAGTACTAAATAATATCGGAAATAATATCCGGAAATAATAGATATTATCCGGAAGTACTAAATAATATCCGGAAATGATAGATATTATCCGGAAGTACTAAATAATATCCGGAAATAATAGATACCGAAATGATATTATCCGGAATAATAGATAAATTAGATATCCGGAAGTACTAAAATAATATCCGAATGATTTATCGGAAATAAATAAATCCGGGAAAATAATAGATATTATCCGGAAATAATAGATATTATCCGGAAATACCGGAATAAAATAATATCCGGAAAT
>NW_020869212.1:30000-32500 GCF_003789085.1 Penaeus vannamei
CTGGCCCAAAGACGTTTATTTCTATCCATACATCACTGACGTGCTGAGAACGAACTAAACACGGGTATGAAGTGGACCACGATAAAGAAAAAGAAAAGAAAAAATTAAGTAAACACGAATGCATGAAGTGGACAACGATAAAGAAAAAAGTAACTAAACAATTTCTTTTTAAACGAATGTATGAAATAGACAACGACAAAGAAAAAATAAATAAACAAAAAATAAAAAGTAAACACGAATGTATGAAATGGACAACGACAAAGAAAAAATAAATAAACAAAAAATAAAAAGTAAACACGAATGTATGAAATGGACAACGACAAAGAAAAAAATAAACAAAAAATAAAAAGTAAACACGAATGTATGAAATGGACAACGACAAAGAAAAAATAAACAAAAAAATAAAAAGTAAACACGAATGTATGAAATGGACAACGACAAAGAAAAAATTAACAAAAAAATAAAAAGTAAACACGAATGTAGACAGTGGACAACGATAACGAATAAAACAAACAAAAAAAGGTAAACACGAATTGATGTTCCTTTAACCACTGAAACTGTCTTTACTCGCGCTAAAAACTCCCAACATGTATTTACTTAAGAAGCTTTCCTAACCAATATCCTTGACAGATTAAATTTAAAAAAGAACAAACAAAAACTTTGTTTACAGAAGCTACAGGCAACAAGTAGACGACAAAAGCCAACAGAAAAAAATCTATCAGAATTCCTAAATGGTTTAAGACACTGTTCATTCCTTGTTTACATTGTGCTGAAAGATTGCAGAATCATCTTGCATCGCCACTGTGCGTTTTCACAGGGGGTTCTACTCACTTTCATGATCAGGTGGTTCTACTCACTTTCATGATCAGGTGGTTCTACTCACTTTCATGATCAGGTGGTTCTACTCACTTTCATGATCAGTGGATCAGTGGTTCTACTCACTTTCATGATCAGTGGACTCAGGTGGTCTACTCACTTTCATTCAGTGGTTCTCACTTTCATGATCAGGTGTTCTACTCACTTTCATGATCAGGTGGTTCTACTCACTTTTCATGATCACTACTCACTTTCATATCAGGGGTTCTACTCACTTTCATGATCAGGTGGTTCTACTCACTTCATGATCAGGTCACTTTCATGATCAGGTTTCACTCACTTCATGATCAGGTTCTACTCACTTTCATGATCAGGTGGTTCTACTCACTTTCATGATCAGGTGGTTCTACTCACTTTCATGATCAGGGTGGTTCTACTCACTTTCATGATCAGGTGGTTCTACGTGGCACCTGCATTCTCTGCGCCAGTCTTTGCCAGTGTCAAGCCCAGCATGTCACCTTTATTTGATAATGGTAATAGTGTTCACAATAATGATAATAATAATAATAATAATAACTATTATTATTATCATTATCATTATTATTATTATTATTATTATTATGGCAATAGGAATAATAATGATAACGATAATAATAATAATAATAATAATAATAATAAATAATAAAATAATAATAATAATAATAATAATAAATATAATAATATAATTAACAATAATAAAAATAATAACAATAACAATGATAATAATAATCATTACAATGATTATCATTATCATAATCAACATTGATATTATTGTTATTATCATAATCATCATTGATATTATTGTTATTATCATTATCATTATCATTATTACTATTATCATTACCATTATCATTATCACTATTATCATTATCATTATCATTACTATCATCATTATTATTATCATTACTATTATCATTATTATCATCATTATCATAATGAAAATAATAATAGTAGCAGAAGTAGTAGTAGTAGTCGTTGTCATCGTCATCATCCATATCATTATCATTAAAACAAAAACACTTATGATAATGATAATAACATGGACAAAAAGTAATAACAGCGCTAACCGTAACAATATTAATTAAAATGATAATGGCGACAATTATGATGATGGTCATAATAACAATAACAATAATCAAAATAATATTAATAACAATAATAATGATAATAATAATGATGATGGATAATAACAACAATAATAATAATAATAATAATAATAATAATAATAATAATAATAATAATAATAATAACAACAACAATAACAATAATAGTAATAATTACAACATTGATGATAACAATAACAATAATGATAATAATAATTATTATATCATTAATAATAATGATAATTACAACAGCAATGAAAATAGTAAATAAATTAATAATATAATGATAATAATAATAATAATAATAATAATAATAATAATAATAATAATAATAATAATAATAATAATAATAACAATTATAATCATAATTATTATTATCATTTTAAAATAATAATGGTAATAATCACAATAAGAATAACGTTAATAACAACAACAACAACAACAACAATAATGATAATAATAATAACACATAATTTGCAATAAGATAATAATAATAATAGTGATAATTATATTAACAATAATAATAGTGATAATTATAATAA
>NW_020869212.1:37500-52500 GCF_003789085.1 Penaeus vannamei
TATTTGTTATTGTTATTGTTGTAGTTGTTGATGTTGTAGTTTGTGATGACGTCAGACATTTCACTAAACCTGTCAATGATTATGATCAACCTGTCAACCTGTCATCCATCATCAGCAACCTGCCAAGCGCATCTTCGCCTAGACAGGAAAAAAGTAAAATCAAATGAAAATGCCAATAAAAAACGGGTATAGTTTCAATGTATATATGGAAAGGCGCAGTGCTTTGGCCTCAGTCTTCGCGCCAACACCGAGCCGACAACACCGACGCTGTTTTTGCGACGATAAATGTAACCGACAAATGCACATTTTGGCGGGAAATCATCGGTTACTATTGGCAACTAATCGTCCTTAATATCACGGCCAATGACGAGTTAACCGCCCCATATTTTTATCACCTCTATCATTGCCATCACAGCTAATGAACGGGTTAACCGCCTCATTTCTTAATTTATTCATCTCTTCATTAGCGTGACACACTCGAGGGCGCAACAAAACTTAAGTAAAATTTGTCGAGTAAATTCTCGACACAGAATTTTATACAAGTTCTGACGTGATCTCAATTTGAGTGTCACACCTAAGGAAAGGATTAAATATATATATATATATAACGCGCTGACCTGTTTGGCTTTGTATGTTCTGACTAAATTGAAGTAGGCCTACGATAACCATGCCTTTGCTGGGCGTTCTTCAATGAACAAATCGTGATCATTTGTTTGCAAAAAAGGGAATATTTCCTAAAGGGATAATGCAAGTTGGCATTAATTGGCAAGTTAAACTCTTGCATATGAAAAATACTTTCCCTTTCTGTGCATGCTTACATTATGGCCTATATTCGCAAATGGTCACATATAAATAGATATAGAAAAAGCACACGCCCATACACATATACACTTTCACGTTCTGAATCTCTCTCTCTCTCTTTCTCTTTCTCTCTCTCCCACTCCATCTCTCTCTCCCTCTCTCCTACTTCCTCTTTAACACTCCCTCTCTCTCTCTTTTCTCTGCCTGTTCTCTCGTTCTCTCTCCCTCTCCCCCAATCTATCTATCTATCTATCTATCTATCTATCTATCTATCTATCTCTCGCTCCCTCCTACTCTCACTCCCTCTCTCTCTCTCCCTCTCCATCTCTCCCACTCCCTCTCTCTCTTTCTCTGTCTGTCTCCCTCTCTCGTTCTCTCTCTCTCTCCTTCCCTCTCTCCTCCAACTCCCTCACTCCCTCTCCTCCATCTCCCTCTCTCACTCCCTCTCTCCTTCTCCCCCTCCCCCCCCTCCACACACACAGACACATACACACACATCACGTCAGACAAAAATACAATCTCGGTCCCCATTGCCAATGCCACCCTTCCCATGCACAGGTCGCCGCCCATCTGAATGCAACACAGCCCCCTCGTGCAACACTGTTGAGACCAGGACTGCAACACAGCCCCTCGTGCAAACACAGCAGAATACATACCGGAGACCAGGACGAGATGCAACACAGCCCCCTCGTGCAAACACTGCTTAATACATACCGGAGACCAGGACGAGATGCAACACAGCCCCCGTTGCCGGAGACCAGGACGAGATGCAACACAGCCCCTCGTGCAAACACTGTACCGGAGACCAGGACGAGATGCAACACAGCCCCTCGTGCAAACTGTTCTCGTGGCGGATATGCAACACAATGGCATAATACATACCGGAGACCAGGACGAGATGCAACACAGCCCCCTCGTGCAACACTGTTGCAACACAGCCCCCTCGTGTCCATCAGGACGAGATGCAACACAAGTGCAAACACAGATACATACGGAGACCCCACATTGATTGCAACACAGCCCCCTCGTGCAAACACAGCAAATACATACCGGAGACCAGGACGAGATGCAACACACCCCTCGTGCAAACAGCATACATACCGGAGACCAGGACGAGATGCAACACAACCCCCTCGTGCAAACTCAATACATACCGGAGACCAGGACGAGATGCAACACAGCCCCCTCGTGCACACTGCAAATACATACCGGAGACCAGGACGAGATGCAACACAGCCCCTCGTGGCTACATACCGGAGACCAGGACGAGATGCAAACACAGCCCCCTCGTGCAAACACTCCACGGAGACCAGGACGAGATCTCGTGCAAAACAGCATAATACATACCGGAGACCAGGACGAGATGCAACACAGCCCCCTCGTGCAAACTATACATACCGGAGACCAGGACGAGATGCAACACATCGTGCAAACAGCAATACATACCGGAGACCAGGACGAGATCCCCTCGTGCAAACACGCATAATACATACCGGAGACCAGGACGAGATGCAACACAGCCCCCTCGTGAGTAGATGCAACACAACCCCCTCGTGCAAACACAGCATAATACATACCGGAGACCAGGACGAGATGCAACACAGCCCCCTCGTGCAAACACTGCATAATACATACCGGAGACCAGGACGAGATGCAACACAGCCCCCTCGTGCAAACACTGCATAATACATACCGGAGACCAGGACGAGATGCAACACAGCCCCCTCGTGCAACACTGCATAATACATACCGGAGCCAGGGAGAGATGCAACACAGCCCTCGTGCAAACACTGCATAATACATTACCGGAGACCAGACGAGATGCAACACAGCCCCCTCGTGCAAACACAGTGGCATAATTACATATCCCGGAGACCAGGACGAGATGCAACACAGCCCCCTCGTGCAAACACCCAAATACATACCGGAGACCAGGACGAGATGCAACACAGCCCCTCGTTGCATAATACATACGGAGACCAGGACGAGATGCAACACACCCCTCGTGCAAACACAGCATAATACATACCGGAGACCAGGACGAGATGCAACACAACCCCTCGTGCAAACACTGCATAATACATACCGGAGACCAGGACGAGATGCAACACAGCCCCCTCGTGCAAAACACAGCATATACATACGAGATGCAACACACGTGAGATACATACCGGAGACCAGGAATCACAGCCCCCTCGTGCAAACACGCACAATACATACCGGAACCAGGACGAGATGCAACACACCCCTCGTGCAAACTCAGCATATACATACCGGAGACCCGAGATGCAACACATGCAAACACTGCATAATACATACCGGAGACCAGGACGAGATGCAACACAGCCCCCTCGTGCAAAACAGCATAATACATACCGGAGACCAGGACGAGAGCAACACAGCCCCCTCGTGCAAACACAGCATAATACATACCGGAGACCAGGACGAGATTGAACACAGCCCCTCGTTGCAAACACAGCATAAATACATACGGAGACCAGGACGAGAATGCATATGCAACACAGCCCCCTCGTGCAAACTCAGCATAATACATACCGGAGACCAGGACGAGATGCAAACACAGCCCCCTCGTGCAAACAGCATAATACATACCGGAGACCAGGACGAGATGCAACACAGCCCCCTCGTGCAAAACACAGCAAATACATACCGGAGACCAGGACGAGATGCAACACAGCCCCCTCGTGCAAAACACAGCATAATACATACCGGAGACCAGGACGAGATGCAACACAGCCCCCTCGTGCAAACACTGCATAATACATACCGGAGACAGGACGAGATGCAACACAGCCCCCTCGTGCAAACTGAATACATACCGGGAGACCAGGACGAGATGCAACACATGCAAACCGCATAATACATACCGGAGACCAGGACGAGATGCAACACAGCCCCCTCGTGCAAACACAGCAAATACATACCGGAGACCAGGACGAGATGCAACACAGCCCCCTCGTGCAAACACTGCATAATACATACCGGAGACCAGGACGAGATGCAACACAACCCCTCGTGCAAACACAGCAAATACATTACCGGAGACCAGGACGAGATGCAACACAACCCCCTCGTGCAAAACATGCAAATACATACCGGAGACCAGGACGAGATGCAACACAGCCCCCTCGTGCAAACACAGCATAATACATACCGGAGACCAGGACGAGATGCAAACACAGCCCCCTCGTGCAAACACAGCAGAATACATACCGGAGACCAGGACGAGATGCAACACAGCCCCCTCGTGCAAACACAGCACAATACATACCGGAGACCAGGACGAGATGCAACACAGCCCCCTCGTGCAAACACAGCATAATACATACCGGAGACCAGGACGAGATGCAACACAGCCCCCTCGTGCAAACACAGCATAATACATACCGGAGACCAGGACGAGATGCAACACAGCCCCCTCGTGCAAACACAGCATAATACATACCGGAGACCAGGACGAGATGCAACACAGCCCCCTCGTGCATAATACATAAGACCACGAGATGCAGCCCCTCGTGCAAACACTGCACAATACATACCGGAGACCAGGACGAGATGCAACACAGCCCCCTCGTGCAAACACTGCATAATACATACCGGAGACCAGGACGAGATGCAACACACCCCCTCGTGCAAACACAGCAATACATACCGGAGACCAGGACGAGATGCAACACCCCCTCGTGCAAACACAGCATAATACATACCGGAGACCCGAGGACGAGATAGCAACACAGCCCCCTCGTGCAAACACTCATAATACATACCGGAGACCAGGACGAGATGCAACACAACCCCCTCGTGCAACACTGCACAATACATACCGGAGACCAGAGACAGACGAGATGCAACACAGCCCCCTCGTGCAAACAGGCATAATACATACCGGAGACCAGGACGAGATGCAACACAGCCCCCTCGTGCAACACTGCATAATACATACCGGAACCAGGACGAGATGCAACACAACCCCCTCGTGCAAACACTGCACAATACATACCGGAGACCAGGACGAGATGCAACACAGCCCCCTCGTGCAAAACCAGCATTAATACATACCGGAGACCAGGACGAGATGCAAACACAGCCCCCTCGTGCAAACACTGCAAATACATACCGGAGACCAGGACGAGATGCAACACAGCCCCCTCGTGCAAACTCAGCATATACATACCGGAGACCAGGACGAGATGCAACACAACCCCCTCGTGCAAACACAGCATAATACATACCGGAGACCAGGACGAGATGCAACACAACCCTCGTGCAAACACGTACGGAGACCAGGACGAATGCAACACACCCCCTCGTGCAAACACTGAATACATACCGGAGACCAGGACGAGATGCAACACAGCCCCCTCGTGCAACATAATACATACGGAGACCAGGACGAGATGCAACACAGCCCCCCTCGTGCAAACCAGCATAATACATACCGGAGACCAGGACGAGATGCAACACAGCCCCCTCGTGCAAACACAGCATAATACATACCGGAGACCAGGACGAGATGCAACACAGCCCCCTCGTGCAAACACTGCATAATACATACCGGAGACCAGGACGAGATGCAACACAGCCCCTCGTGCAAACACTGCATAATACATACCGGAGACAGACGAGATGCAACACAGCAAACCCATAATACATACGGAGACCAGGACGAGATGCAACACAGCCCCCTCGTGCAAACTCAGCATAATACATACCGGAGACCAGGACGAGATGCAACACAACCCCCTCGTGCAAACACAGCATAATACATACCGGAGACCAGGACGAGATGCAACACAGCCCCCTCGTGCAAACTCAGCATAATACATACCGGAGACCATGGACGAGATGCAACACAGCCCCCTCGTGCAAAACACAGCATAATACATACCGGAGACCAGGACGAGATGCAACACAGCCCCCTCGTGCAAACTCATAATACATACCGGAGACCAGGACGAGATGCAACACAGCCCCCTCGTGCAACACTGCACAATACATACCGGAGACCAGGACGAGATGCAACACAACCCCTCGTGCAAACACAGCATAATACATACCGGAGACCAGGACGAGATGCAACACAGCCCCCTCGTGCAAACACAGCAAATACATACCGGAGACCAGGACGAGATGCAACACAGCCCCCTCGTGCAAACACTGCATAATACATACCGGAGACCAGGACGAGATGCAACACAACCCCTCGTGCAAACACTGCATAATACATACCGGAGACCAGGACGAGATGCAACACAACCCCCTCGTGCAAACACAGCACAATACATACCGGAGACCAGGACGAGATGCAACACAGCCCCCTCGTGCAAACACTGCAGAATACATACCGGAGACCAGGACGAGATGCAACACAGCCCCCTCGTGCAAACACAGCATAATACATACCGGAGACCAGGACGAGATGCAACACACAGCCCCCTCGTGCAAACACAGCATAATACATACCGGAGACCAGGACGAGATGCAACACAGCCCCCTCGTGCAAACTCAGCATAATACATACCGGAGACCAGGACGAGATGCAACACACACAGCCCCAACGTGCAACACACGTGCAAACAGATACATACCGGAGACCAGGACGAGATGCAACACAGCCCCCTCGTGCACTGCAATACATACCGGAGACCAGGACGAGATGCAACACAACCCCCTCGTAATACATACCGGAGACCAGGACGAGATGCAACACAGCCCCCTCGTGCAACTCGAATACATACCGGAGACCAGGACGAGATGCAACACAGCCCCCTCGTGCAAACACACATAATACATACCGGAGACCAGGCGAGATGCAAACACAGCCCTCGTGCAAACACAGCATAATACATACCGGAGACCAGGACGAGTGCAACACAGCCCCAATACATCGAGATGCAACAAACACTGCCAATACAACCGGAGACCAGGACGAGATGCAACACAGCCCCCTCGTGCAACACTCACAATACATACCGGAGACCAGGACGAGAGATGCAACAACAAGCCCCCTCGTGCAAACACTGCATAATACATACCGGAGACCAGGACGAGATGCAACACAGCCCCCTCGTGCAAACTCAGATAATACATACCGGAGACCAGGAGAGGCAACACAGCCCCCTCGTGAAACAGCACAATTAACATACCGGAGACCAGGACGGATGCACACAGCCCCCTCGGTGCAAACACTGCATAATACATACCGGAGACCAGGACGAGATGCAACACAGCCCCCTCGTGCAAACACTGCATAATACATACCGGAGACCAGACATATGCAAACACAGCACAATACATACCCAGGACGAGATGCAACAAACCCCCTCGTGCAAACACGCACAATACATACCGGAGACCAGGACGAGATGCAACACACCCCTCGTGCAAACACAGCAATACATACCGGAGACCAGGACGAGATGCAACACAAGCCCCCTCGTGCAAACTCAGCACAATACATACCGCGAGCCAGGACGAGATGCAACACAGCCCCTCGTGCAAACACAGCATAATACATACGGAGACCAGACGAGATGCAACACAGCCCCCCTCGTGCAAACACTGGCATAATACATACCGGTGCGGTGCAGAAAAAGGGGGAATGGCTAGGCGGACGGATGGATGTACAGATAGGCAGGTAGGTAAATAAATAGATCATAAATAGATAGGCTGATAGATAGTCTGATAAATAGATTGATGGATAGTCTTATAAATAGACAGATTGATAAATAGATTGATAGATCGTTTGATAGATAGATAGATTGATAGATAGTCTGATAAATAGATAGAGTGATAGATAGTCTTATAAATAGACAGATTGATAGTCTGATAAACAGATAGATTGATAGATAGTTTGATAAAAAGACAGATTGATAGCTAAATAGATAAATTGATAGACAGTCTGATAAATAGACAAACTGATAGATAGTCTGATAGACAGGTACACTGACTGATAGATAGATAGATAGATAAGTCTGATAGACAGAAAAGATAGACCGACAGAGACAGATAGTCTGGTAGACAGATAGTTAGCTGAGCAAGTAGATAGACTGACAGATAGACAGATAAATAGGTAGGTAAACTGACAGACAAATAGAGTACAACAGATAGGCAGGAGGGTAGATAGAATGACGGATTCTCTCTCTCTCTCTCTCTCTCTCTCTCTCTCTCTCTCTCTCTCTCTCTCTCTCTCTCTCTCTCTCTCTCTCTCTCCTCTCTACCTCCCTCCCTCCCTCCCTCCCTCCCTCCCTCCTCCTCCTCCTCCCTCTCTCCCTCCCTCTCTCCCTCCCCTCCCTCTCCCTCCTCTCTCTCTCTCCCTCTCTCTCTCCCCTCTCTCTCTCTCTCTCTCTCTCTCTCCTCTCTCTCTCTCTCTCTCTCCCTCTCTCTCTCTCTCTCTCTCTATGTGTGTCCGTGTGCGTGCGTGCGTGCGTACGTGCGCGCGCGCGTGTGTGTGTGTTTGTGTGTGTGAGAGAGAGAGAGAGTTTATGCACATATGTCTGTATTTATATTTGTGTGTATGTATGTGCGTGCCTGTGCAAAGAAAGGCAGAGACAGATAGGCAGACATACAGTCAAACAGACACAGCAAAAAAAAAAAAAAAAGGCGAGAGGGTGCAGCGCGCGACAGGCCCAGAAAGGGGGGACTCGTTCATTTCCGTTTCCATTCACCCAAAATCAGAATCAATATTTTGCTTTCATCTCCGACCCGCGATTGCTGCAACTCTGAATTTGCCTGAAATTATTTTGCTCCGGGCGGCGCGCTCGAGCAATGTTGCAGAATATCGCTTTTTGCGCATTAATATTGATATCATTTATGTTTTTGTTGTTGTTATTAGCTTTAATGAGCATTATCATTATTATTAATCTAATGTTCAGTATTCTTTTAAATAAGATTCATAGCATTCTTATTATTGTCAATGTTATCATCTTTACTACCATTATCATTATTGCTATCAGCATCATCTTCCATTTTCGTTTTCATCATTATTATCAAAATCATTATTACAATATTAGTGTTATCCTTATTACCATTATCACAATTATGACAAGTATCATTATCATTATCCTTATTATCATCATTTTTATTACTATCAACATTATTATCATTATCATTATCATTATTACAACTACATTCCTTTAACAAAATGACAATAGATGAAGAGACGGTCTTGGTCCATCCTACCCACGCTCGCTCTCTCTCTCTCTCTCTCTCTCTCTCTCTCTCTCTCTCTCTCTCTCTCTCGTCCACTCTTCTCTCTCTCTCTCTCTCTTTTCTCCTTCTCTCTTCTCTCACTCTTCTCCTCCCTCGTCTCATCTTCTCTCTCTCGGTCCTTCTCTCTCATCTCTCTTCTCTCTCTCTCTCTGCTCTCTCTCTCTCTCTCTCTCCCCTTTTCTTTTTCCTCTGCTTTCTCTCCTCTCTTCTCTCTCTCTCTCTCTCTCTCTCTTTCTTTCTCTCTACTCTTTCTCTCTCTACCTCTCGCTTCTCTGCCTCTCTCTCCCTCTCCTTTCTCTCTTCTCTCTCTCTCTCTCTTCTCTTGCTCTTCTCTCTCTCATCTCTCTTCTTGCTTTTCTCCTCTCTCCCCTCTCTCTCTCTCTCTCTCTCCTCTTTCTCTCGCTCTTCTCTCTCTCTCTCTCTCCTCTTCTCTTTCTCTCTCTCTCTCTCTCCTCTCTTCTCTCTCTCTCTCTTCTCTCTCTCATCCTCCTCTCTATCTCTCTCTCTCTCTCTCTCTCTCTCTCTCTTTCTCTCTCTCTTTCTTATTCTATCTCTCATCTTCTCTCTCTCTCTCTCTCTCTTTCTCTCTCTCTCTCTTCTGCTCTCTCTCTCTCTCTCTCTTGCTTTTCTCTCTCTCTCTCTTGCTTGTCTTCTTCTTTCTCTCTTTGCTTTCCTCGCTCCTCTCTCTCTCTCTCTCTCTCTCTCTCTGGTTGCTTTCTCTATCTCTCTCCTTGCCTTTCTCATCTCTTACTCTTCTCCTCTCTCTCTCTCTCTCTCTCTCTCTCTCTTCCTCTCTCTTCTCTCTGGCCTTTCTTCTCTCTCTCTCTCTCTCTCCCTCTCTTTTGCTTTCTCTCTCTCTCTCTTGCTTTTCTTCTTCTCTCTCTCTGCTTTCTCTCTCTCTCTCTTGCTTTCTCTCCTTCTCTCCTCTCTCTCTCTCTCCTCTCTCTCTCTCTCTCTCTCTCTCTCTCCCTCTCTCTCCCCCCCTCCCCCTCCCCCTCCCCTCCCTCTCCCTCTCTCCCTCTCCCTCTCCCTCTCCCTCTCCCTTCTCCCTCTCTCCCCTCTCTCCCCTCTCCCTCTCTCCCTCTCTTTCCCTCTTCTCCCTCCCTCCCTCTCTCCCTCTTCTCTCTCCCTCTCCTCCTCTCTCCCTCCCTCCCTCCCTCCCTCCCTCCCTCCCTCCCTCCTCCCTCCCTCCTTCCCCCTCCCTCTCTCCTCCCTCCCTCTCTCCTCCACTCTCTTCTCCCTCCTCTCCTCTCCCTCTCTCCCTCCCTCTCTCCCTCCCCTCTCTCCCTCGCCTCCCTCGCTCCCTCGCTCCCTCCGCTCCCTCCCTCTCTCCCCCTCTTCCCTCCCTCCCTCCCTCTCTTTCTCTTTCTCTTTCTCTCTCTTTCCCTTCTTACCCTCCCTCCCTCTCCCTCCCTCCCTCCTCCTTCTCTCTCTCTCCTCTTCTCTCTTCTCTCTCTCTCTCTCTCTCTCTCCTCTCTCTCCTCTCTCTCTCTCTCTCTCTCTCTCTCTCTCTCTCCTCCCTCCCTCCCTCTCCCTCTCTCCCTTCCCCCTCTCTCTTCTCTCTCTCTCTCTCTCTCCTCTCTCTCTCTTCCCTCTCTCTCTCTCTCTCTCTTCTCTCTCTCTCTCTCTCTCTCTCTCCCTCTCTCTCTCTCTCTCTCTTTCTCTCCCTCTTCTCCTCTCTCTCTCCCTCTCTCTCTCTCCCTCTCTTCTCTCTCCCTCTCTCTCTCTCTCTCTCTCTCTCTCCCCTCTCTCTCTCTCCCTCTTCTCTCTCTCCCTCTCTCTTCTCTCCCTCTCTCTCTCTCTCTCTCTCTCCTCTCTCTCTCTCTCTCCCTCTCTCTCCTCTCTCTCCTCCTCCCCTCTCTCCTCCCCTCTCCTCTCCTCCCCTCTCTCCTCCTCTCCCTCCTTCTCTCCTTCCTCTCTCTCCTCCTCCCTCTCTCTCCTTCCCTCTCTCTCCTTTCTCTCTCCTTCTTCCTCTCCTTCCCTCTCTCTCCTTCCCCTCTCTCTCCTGCCTTCCCTCTCTCTCCTCCTCTCCCTCTCTCTCCTTCTCTCTCCTTCCCTCCTCTCTCCCTCCCTCTCTCCTCCCTCTCTCTCCTTCCCTCCCTCTCTCTCTCTCTCTCTCGCTTCAGTAATTTGAAAGAGAACAAGGATTTGGCAAGTAGACTACCTAGACCACGCAGAAAATAAGATGAATAAAAGATAAGGATGAAAATATAATAATAGTTTTGTCTATTTTCCTTCCTTAGGCAGCTGTGACATTAAATATCCCCCCTTCTTTCTCCTTTAAAAACAATGGAAACACAGCTGAGGTACTTTGATAACAGCCATAGCAAGTCAACTCGGATAATACACACACGACACACACACAACACACACACACACACACACACAATACACATACATACATAGGTATGTGTGTGTGTGCGTGCGTACGTATATGTGTGCCAGTTTAGTTTTATACCATTTTTGCTTTTGAATCATGAAGGGCTTTTATGGGAATAGATTATAGACAGATAGATGAATAGATAGATATAGATATACTGAGACTGATAGATAAATAAACAAAGTTCCCTTTTCTATCTATGTTAAAGTACTTGGGCCCATTCGTCAAACATGATTACTAGGTAAAACATCATAAATCTTTATCATATTTGTATTAAATAATAATTTCATCTGAGTAGCAAGACTTTTAGACACATTCTGAAAAAAATGATACATCCCTCTAACCAATTTAAAAAAAAAGGCTTTTAGACATCCTGAAAAAAATAATTATAATAAAACCCTCTAACCCCTTTTCCACGTGCAAACCTTGAAGATCCTTCCCCCATGCTTGAGCCCAAACAAATCAAAATAACAAGAAACATTTTAATAGAAAAAAACAAGAGAGAAAAAAGGGAGCAAAGAAAAAAATAAAAGAAATCGGGGTTGGTGGCCAGACCTCGGAGGCATCCAGCAGGTGGCGCCACGAACTTCCAAGTGGATGTCAACAGAGATGCATCCAGTTGCTTATTAAATTTCCTCGTTTTTATCGCGATGGAGTTTTGTTTCACGTCGTGTTTTGTTGTTGTTTTTCTTGGTTTTGTTGTTATTCGTGTCTGGGATGAATTGGGTTTTCGGGTGATGCAGATAGACACGCGGGTTAAATATCTTTTAAAAAGAGTAAAATCGTCGGTTAGGAAAATCGCGCAGTTTCCCCTCTTAACACGGCGTAAGCGAGACTGGTAATATTCACACGAAAAATTCAAGAAATAATAAGAAATAAAATGACAAAAAAAGAACTTCACCTAATTTCCCAATAAACAAAAAGCAACACCACCAAAAAAAATAAATCAACCGACGTGATAACCTATTCGTTAAAAGAAAAAATAATACGACAGAAAAAAAAATAATCATACGATTCGAGCGACCAAAAAATGGTGAATGGAAACCAAAATAACGTTATGCACAAGAATAGTAGAGTAAACAAGTTGGCTGAGGGCCTGTGCTCCGCCCGAGTGTCAGGTTGCAACAATACCGGTTTTCAGGCCACAACCATTCACACCATACACACACGCCAGGAGTGTCTACCCTATACACACTGTCTGAGCTGAAATGACACCTTCCTGCTTACACTTTGGTCGAAAAGAGGTGTGTTGTTTCGCCATTCTTATGGTTTTAGTTTAAAAAAAAAACTGACAATAGACGAGTAAGGAATCTTGACTTGTTTTGTCTCTATCTTTTTGAACCTTCATGCATAAGATTTTTTTTTTTTCCCGTCGTTTTCTTCTTTAATTTAAAATCGTTCCAACTTACCTTTGCATGCGACGAAAACCAGAAGAATGGGAAGGGGGGAATCCTGCTACGTTGAGTATCCAAACACGGAATACAAAATCTAAAAATCCAAAAGCCGAAAAAAACGAATCACAGACACTACTGTACGATCAAAAAAGAAAACAGGTAATGGAAATTCACGTCAGATGTTTCCCCAACACTGTCACATTGTAGACTGTCGGAATCGTGCGCTGCCAACCAACACACCTGGGAAAACCTATCGTACCGGAGGGAAAATGTGGTCTAGCAGGTGCTCCAGTTTGTTTGTTTGCTTTTTTTCCTTTAATAAAAACAGTACGTGTTTGTTTGTTTTGCTATCCTTTTCTATCGTATTTTCCCCATGCATCCCCAACGCAAGGATAGACCTTTCCCTTTCCTGGTTTGATATGTAAATCAAAAACCCGTCCTGGACATGCACTGTACATGTCGACAGAATAAACAGGTTCCGGCCATCCCGCAAACCGCAGAGTTACAAAGACCGACTTGGATTAATTACACCGAAACCAATATCGACTTTCAAAAAACCCACTCCTTCGGTAGCCAATTAATTATTTCCACCGAGGACTTCCTCACATATAGACCGCTCTTGTAGTTTCTCAATATCTGGTCTGATAACACGAAGTCCTCTCCAGCCTCGAGAGTCGTCCCGAAACAGTTCAATTCTTTCCTCCTACTTCCTTGTATGTACTTCTTTGCGATCTCAACCAATATCCTGGCGATGGGTTTTATTAGAGAAAAGTAAAATCACGGATGTCTTTTCACTGTTGTTATTAATATTGTGTTCAGCATTATCATCGTTATTGCTTTTTCGTAACTGTTGTTATTCTCGTTACCATTACTGTTGTTTTTATTATCAGTAATATGTTTTCTCATTATTGTTGTTATTGTTATTATTATCATTAATGTTTTTTTTATTATTGTTGTTATGTTAATCATTATTGTTATTACCCTTGTTATTGTTGTTATTGTTATTATTATCATTAATGTTTTTTTTATTATTGTTGTTATTGTTTTCATCATCATTATTAATATGATTATGATTATTGCCCTTATCGTTATCGTCCTCCTCATTATCATTATCATCATTATTATTTTTCATTATCTTATTGTTATTATCCTCATTATTATCATTATTATCATCATTATCATTTTTCATTATCTTAATAACTACCGTATGATCATCTTTGTTGTGTTCTTCCTGTTGTTAATGTTGATGTTATTAACCCCATCATTATCCTCATCATAAGAAAAAGAATTACAAAGATTAATCCCAAAATCAGCAGAAGAAACGATAATTTATAAGGGAGTTAAGGTTAATATACAAGAGAATCAAATAACATTAATATTAAAAGGGTCTATATCCTTGACACCGTCGTTGCCACAGAAATCATATTAATTGCGCTTGGTAATTAATACTATCATTTATTATTAGTAGTAGAAGATAATGGCAATGATGATATTAATGTTTTTTTTTTCGCAATGATCAGTTTTTGACAATGACGATAATTGTCGGAAATTTTAATGTAACTGTTATCGTTATCATTATATCATTTTTTTATATCATTATCATTAATATTATATTATTGCCATCAGTATATTATCATTGCTACCACCCTTACCATAATCCTTTTTGGTATTACAACTATTGCTACCAGCATCACTACTATGTTATTATTGTTGTTGTTTTTATTACCATTGTTCTTGTTGATATCATTCTCGTTATTATCATTTTTGATATCGTTTTTATTATTACTATCATTATTGTTTAGTTTATTACTTTTTATCATCGGTAGTGGTATCATCATCAGTATTCTCATTATCATTATGATCATTATCACTAATTTTGTTATTAATATTGATAATATTATTATCATTATCATTGTTTTCATGTGTACTAGTATTAACCGCATTATTAATTATCATTATATTCAATATTTTTATTAACATTATGATCATTATCGACATCATTACCATTGTTATTGTTATCATTGGTTATTGCTATTACTATTGCAAGTAAAATTATCATTATCATCATTATTATCATTATCGTTATTATCATCATCATCATTATACATATTACCTTTATTATATTATCATTATTATTATCATTATTATTATTATTATTATTATTACTATTATTATTACGATTATCTTTAACGT
>NW_020869212.1:57500-67500 GCF_003789085.1 Penaeus vannamei
ATATATTTATATATATATACATATTATATATATATATATATATATATATATATATATATATATATATATATATATATATATATATATATATATATATATTATTATTATATATACATATACATATATATATATATATATATATATATATATATATATATATATATATATATATATATATATATATATATTATATATATATATAATATATATATACATATATTATATACATATATTATATATATTATATATATATATATATATATATATATATATATATATATATATATATATATATATATTATATATATTTATATATATATTATATATTATATATATATATATTATATATATATATATATATATATATATATATATATATATATATATATATATTATATATATATATATATATATATATATATATATATATATATATATATATATATATATATATATATATATATATATTATATATATATATATATATATATATATATATATTATATATATATATATATATATATATATATATATATATATTATATATATATATATATATATATATATATATATATATATATATATATATATATATATATATATATATATATATATATATATATATATATATATATATATATATATATATATATATTGCCCTCAGCCTACATCAATCCACTGCAGGACGTAGGCTCCTCCCAATCTTCTCCAACTGTTCCTCTCTCGCGTTTTTCGTTTCAAGTCTTGGGCCCCAAATTGCGTTCCTTTCATCACGCCATCTTGTCATTGGTCTGGCCTTAGGACTTCTTATATTACCTATATCCCAAGTCTGTTACCTTCTAGCGCCATCTGTCGTCCTGTCTCCTGCACATGTGACATGCCCGATGCCATTTCTTCTTCTTGATGCTCTCAAGTACACTTCCCACTTTTGTCTGTTCTCTGATGCATGTCGTCCTCATCCGATCTTTTGGGCCAATTCCCAGCATCAACCTTCCCATTTGTCTCTGGGCACTTTCTAGCTTGCTCGCCTGTAATTTGGTAATTATGGAATTTGGGTATTTGGTAATTTTACAAGTTTTTTTTATCCATATGTCATAACTGGGAGGATGCATTGGTTAAATATTTTTCTTTGTGAGTACATATGTATATGTATACACACACGCACTCTCTCTCTTTCTCTTTCTCTTTCTCTCTCTCTCACGCTCACGCTCTCTCTCGCTCTGGTTCTCGCCCTCTCTCTGGCTCTTTCTCTTTCTCTTTCTCTCTCGCACGCACCCACTTGATCTCCAGTGCAAGGTCTATATAAGTACATATAGACCTTGCTCCAGTGTACCCATGAACGATTTCTTGCAATGTATTTCCGAATTTCAAGTAATTGCAGGCCCAACATTTGTCCAACACAAGCATACCAACTTATCCCTAAAGACCAACATGCATGCGTGAACCACTGCCTAATGCAGTTCTCAACCTGTGCGCCGCGAAATTTCAATAGATATCTAGGTATGTCTTGAATTTGTGCCTTGCATCACATATATAATAAAAACAACAACAATAATAATGGTAATAATAATGCTAATAATATTACGTATAATTATTATTACCAATATTATTATTGTTATTATTATATAAATATCATTATTCCTGTTGTGACTATTATTATTATTATTATTATTATTATCACCGTTGTAATAATTACCCGCGTGCACACATACTCGTAGTAATGTTATGGCTAGCCTTATGTGTACCTTTGTGTCAGTGGAATGCGTAGCAAGCTTATACATATATTGCACTCACTGTATAGTTAGTGTGCCGTCAAAGTCCAGGCTATATCATTAATGCGCCACTAGCCAATAAAGCTTAAGAACCTCTGGCCTAATGGCTAAAAACGCTAAACATGTCCACCGATCTGAATTTAATATGAGGTGATGAAAATTTGCAGATTCATATATTCCTAGGTTCGTAAGTGTTCGTAAAACTGTAAGACAACATAGGTAGGGTATGAATCCTTGCACGTGGTTTGAATCTAAGTGGAAACTCACAAGAGACTACACATAAATAGTTATTGATAACATGAAATATTTTGATAAGTGTCCTGAATTTATTGAATACATAAGGGTGGTTTTTCGTTAGGCAAACAAGTGATTAAAGACTGACTGTTGAAATAGTCACATCATTTTTATATCAGCAGTAAGAAAGATGTTCGTTTGTTTTTTACTATAGAAAATAGGAGTATTTCTTGATATTCTGGAGGTGTGTGTACACACATACATACATATATACCGAATACATACATACACGTACAGCATACATAGATACATTTATTACATTACATACATATATAATCATATGTGTGTAATAAATATTTGATTGTTTATTGCAAATTTTCTGTCTCGTCAATATCTAAGGTCTATTCAAAATATAGCGATATGGTGAGGCTTAGGATGAAGCCCACAGGTAAGGCAAGGTCAAACAGCACAATGGCAAATGCTGTGACGAAAAGAGTAAAATGAGTTAATGATTAGGAAAAAATGTTAGATGTCAAAGGCTGTCGAGCGCTGTGGGTTAGTCTCATCGTTTTAAAAG
This sequence comes from Penaeus vannamei, assembly GCF_003789085.1. Classification (NCBI taxonomy): domain Eukaryota; kingdom Metazoa; phylum Arthropoda; class Malacostraca; order Decapoda; family Penaeidae; genus Penaeus; species Penaeus vannamei. The sequence goes on from NW_020869212.1 coordinate 60,084, forward strand.
GATTAAGAGGAAATGGATAATGGTTAATGGTTAAAAGCAAACTAAATGTGCTTGACATCTAAGGTTATATAGCACTACAGAAAGGTATAGTAAAGGGTGATGACAGGTGATAGTTGCTATGCATCAACTATATAGGGTAGTGTTGAAAGGTTAAAGATGGGTAAAGGAGTTGAAGAAGGAATGGCTTATGGTGGTTTAGGTAAAGGAATTAGATCAAGTGAAGGAATATTTATGTGTCTGAGGAAGGAGAACAGGTTGTTGAGCAGAAGCTGTGGGATTCTGTAACGATGTCCGATTTGTTGGGAGATCGGTGAAGGGAGGATAAGTGTGGAAGAGCAGAGGTACGGGCTGTACTGAAACGTGGACGGGACAACAGAATGTGTGTAACTGAAAGAGGGACATTACATAGGGGGTATAGGGGTGGGTCAGAGTGTGAGAGGTGTTAGGCAGATTTGGCCAATACGTAAGCATGAGAGAGCCGTCTCTCAATGTCTGTTCCAGTGAAATGGAGCTGACCAAGAGGAGACTGATAGTTTTACAGTATGTAATTTATTAGTGTGGCGACTTGACCAGAAAGATTACCATTGGGTAAATAGGAAGGTCTTAAAGTGGGGATAATAATCCGTGGCTGGAATATGTGAGAAGCGTGGTTAGTGTGATGTGGACGTAGCGGCATAGCGTGCTCAAGTTTCTGCCTGTTTACACACACACAACATGGATTCCAACATGGCTGGGCACCCAGCAAAATCTGATAGATTTATGGCATGTGGACAGGTAGAACAACCAGTTCTGGATCTTACAGACAAGGGGATTGGTCGAGTGCATAAACTTTATGAGGGTTAATGAGTTATGGGAGTCAGTAAAAATAGTGAGAAGAAGAAGGGAGTGATCATATACATTTTAAGGCAAAAATGAGTGCAAATAGTTCTGTAGTAAGGACACTAGATGGAGGAGTGTGATTTGGGAAGGTTACTGCGAATCCAGCTCCTAAAGTGGATTTGGACCCATCAGTGTAAACATGAAGGCTGGAGGAATGAATGGAGACATGGTCAAGGAAATGAGTGAGGAGGATAGAGGGGGGGATATCTGATTTTGGTGGGTCAGGGAAAACTGAGGAGCAAATACAGGAGTAAGGTATAAGCCATGGAGGAACGGAATGGACAGACAACAGGAGAGGTCGGAGGTGGGGAAAGGGGGAATGGGAGAGGAGGGTATCCATAGGCACAGAGAAAGTAGGTAAATGTGGAGAAGAGTTAAGGATTGTGGGATAGTTATTTTGGTAAGGGAAAGCTGGTGGAATCGAGCATAACATCGGAGAGAGAGAAGGGCTCGACATCAAGAGAGATATGGCATGCGTTAAGAGGGAAGAGCAAACTGAATACAAAGGCCATTCAGGATTGACGCAACATGACGATGATGAAGTAAAGGAAAAGTTAAGGGGGAGAAGAGACCATGCTCAGTCTCCTTCTCTTAAGCCCCCCACATGTCAACAAGCAAGCGATGGGGGTGGGGGGTAAATAAATAAATATGCATATATAAAGAACATAAATGTCTTTCTGTCTATTTGTTGCTTTCTCTCTCTGCCATTTTTTTTTTCCAGCATAAACATATCCTTTGGTGGCACGCAGAGCTCCATAAGCACCACAGTCCAGTACTTTGGTATTGGTTCTTAGTAGTCATATGTAGTAATTTGATGCCTAAGTTGAAGTCCCTAAGGCAGTTCATTGCTGGCTTCAATTTCGTTCTGGCAGTTCCTACAACAGAAGCGGTACTAAGCTGCACGGGCTCTTGCCCTTCCCTTGGATTACATCAGTGATATGGAGGTGGCAGAGCTGCTGCAGAGACAACTTGTCTTCTATAACATCCGTCTGCATCCAGGACAAAACACTCCAACACTGCTGCTGTAGCAATGATACAACACAAGAAGCAAGTTATCAGTTATAAGCCTCTGGTACCAGAATCCACTTCTGACAGTGGGAAAGACTGTTTCAGCTGTAATTCATGAGTCAAGACTTCAAGGTGTATATCCAACTCCATTTGAGGCCAAGGGACAGTAGTGGGTGCATTATATTATGAAAGTAATAGTACTGCCATTAAGTTGAATTTTAAGACAATGGTAATTACTTAACACTTTACTTCCATGGAAAAGTAACGCGGTACAAATACCATTACTTTTTAAAGTTCTGCCCTATCTCTGCGTCTCTCCATACATGTATGTACGTACATACATATATTTACATTTAGTTGGGAACATACCCCAAGCTTCACTTGCCAATTATGAATTATAAAAACAGATGAATAAATAAATCCCAGGAAATATAGCAATGGGTCATACTATAGACAGCAGACATAAGCTCACCAGCCCACAAGACCATTGCTGCTTTAGATCAATACGTTGTCTCAGTTGCATTCAAGATTCACCGACACCATGAGAACTTTAGAATATGGGACGACCATCATGTAAGTCCTGTATACCATATTTCATTAGAACATGAGATATTCTTCTTTATGTATACATATGCTGGAGATTTCTTCTTTATGTATAAGTGTAAAGGAGTGTGAGTGTGAGTGAGTGAGGCAGTGTGTGAGTGAAAGTGAGTGAGGCAGTGTGTGTGTGTGTGTGTGTGTGTGTGTGTGTGTGTGTGTGTGTGTGTGTGTGTGTGTGTGTGTGTGTGTGTGTGTGTGTGTGTGTGTGTGTGTGTGTGAAGGTGAGTGAGGCAGTGTGTGAGTGTGTGAGTGAGACAGTGTGTGTGTGTGTGTGTGTGAAGGTGTGAGGCAGTGTGTGTGTGTGAAAGTGAGTGAGGCAGAGTGTGTGTGTGTGTGTGAGTGTGAAAGTGAGTGAGGCAGTGTGTGAGTGTGAAAGTGAGTGAGGCAGTGTGTGAGTGTGAAAGTGAGTGAGGCAGTGTGTGTGTGAGTGAGTGAAGTGAGTGAGGCAGTGAGTGAGTGAGTGAGTGAGTGAGTGAGTGAGTGAGTGAGTGAGTGTGAGAGAGTGAGTGAGAGAGTGAGTGAGTGAGTGAGTGAGTGAGTGAGTGAGTGAGTGTGCTTTCTCTCCCCCCTCTCTCCCTTTCTCCTGCTCTTTCCTCTTAAGCCAATCTACACCATTTTTCTGTAAAAAACTGCAAATATGTTTTTTCTTGTTCTTCCTTTTTCACAGAATATTCAGAAATTGCATGTCATTGAGTATATTTCTTTCTCTCATTATAACAGCATCCTTGGAAGATTACATTTTATTGGTCAAAAAAATCAAAACAACAGATCCATTAACTATAAATTTACTGGTGACTTCATGAACAAACTCCAATCGTTAAACCATACACGCACATGGGAATGTAATTTATTCTGCATCTTTGAAAATAACATGGCTTCTTTAGTGAACATTCATTTCCTTTACACATGATCTTTGAACATTTCACATCCTTTAAAGAAAACCAAAAACAAAATACTTGATCGTCCCTTATTAACCGATGAAGTTAACAGTAACCAGGTGAAGGATGATGTGCGCAAAGATGAAATCTGCAAAGCCTCGTTCTGGGGAGATGCCAACGAACTGCATTTTGTTCTGAGGGTTTGCCTGCAGTCTCAAGCTCACTGTGGAATAAAATAAGATAAATAAATCAACAAATCAACTATACGTAATAAAACAATAAAATCAATTACAGTAATAATCATCATCATAATTACATTACATATAGATAACACAAAGATAATGACCCAGATCATGAAAGAAAATTAAACATATGACAAGTCCGACAGCTAACTTTACAAACCAATACCAAACCGATACTTACCCCCTAAAACAAAGCAGCCAACCGTACTGATGAACCCAGACAGGAAGGAGTTGAATGGGAAAGTTCCGACTAGACAGCAGTACACAAACTGGATGATCCCGGTCAATAGAACATACAAGAGGTAGGCATCGACGATCTTTAATTTCTTGGGAGTTTTCTTCATGTACTCATCATAGAAGTTTCTGACAACCACCAATAGCGACGTTGAAGACATGATTGGCTTCTGGAATGGGTGACAAATTTAGAAATCCCGATCTGATAAATAGTTATGTACACACAAAAAATACCCTAGAGTGTTTCCCTGTTTCAGATTACAATACTTCACTGTCCACATCTGACATCATTTACACCACTAAAAGATCAAAAAATAGCAATCGCTATTCTCATCTAAGTGTACATTTTGGAAAAAAAGAAAGCAAAAAAACATGTCTACCTTATTCGTATCAGTAACATTCTAATTTGAACTAGAAGTATTTGTTTATTGTATATAGTTTACAAAAAATATATTGGGTATACCCTCCATTACTTTAAGTAAATCTACTATACATCACTGATATAAATTACACTGATTAGCATTTAAGAGGGAGCTCAGACAAAAGTGCTTGATATCCTGCATCAGGCATATACAGAGGAAGTATACAAGATTACCAACATTTACATTTCACTCCTTTGCAAATCCATGCTTATCATGCCACACTGAATATATCTATGGGTAAGCTATTGCAGTTATTTAGGTATAACAACCAGTTTACCCACTCACAGAGGACCATCTTAATATAGTTCAAAGAGTAAATTTGGTGAAGTGTGATAAACTTGGATAATATTAAGCTGCCACTGGAACTGTTTATCCAATTATTTGTCCTCTACAAAAATATCATCTTGAAGTTTCCCACAGCCATGTAGTAAAAGGTAAAATTTGCATGTAATGGACTCTTCATCTACCTTCGCAAGGTAATAACAAGAAAGCTGAATAGCATATATTACTTTGGTAAACATTTACAGCAAAATGTAATAGCACTATAATAATCAAAGACAAAAACTTCACCCACTAAAACATGAAAAAAATCTGTAGAGGCAAAAAAATAATGAAATATGAAGAAAACAGGGTGCAACAAATGCCGCACAAAGATTAAATCCACAGTGACTATGATGGCTGTGTGAAACCAATAAATGGTTAAAGCTACAGAGCGATGCACAGAGATTAAGGGATATGGACACCACTATCTTATAGAGCATAAGAAGCAGTCATAAACAACACAGGTATTGCTACAGTGGCCTCATATTTACCGCTATCTGACAAATATATCCACTGCATATCACTGCTCAGACCACATCATCCTCACACAGATGTGTTGTGTCATTTTCAATAAGATGACACAAAGTGTTAATAAAGGGGTGCAGGGGGCTTGCCCCCCTGTCAACAGAATAAATAGAAGCTAGGAAAGGTTAGGTTTGGATCTTTGGGTTTACATGATACCTTGATTTTGGGACAGTCTCTGGAGGGTGCATCACTCTCAGTAACAAATAACTAATAAATTACCGCCCTAATTTGATCAACATTGCAAAACACTGAAAATATCATTCAAAGTTGTTCCATGCTGTTCTTCTAAATTGGTCTATCAGTTCCCAATACAGCTTTGACAATACTTGGTCAATCTTTACAGTATGTAAATAATCTGCAGACACAAACAGTAACACCACAAATGAAGGCAACAGATGGCATAAAGCATTGCACTCAGCCTAAGTCCCAAAACCAGGGTTACATGCGAACCCAAACACCCAAACTAACCTTTCCTACCTGAATCCACTCAGTGGCTATTTTTATTTCCAGCCATGGGTATTTCTTACTGATGGTATCATGCAAACCCAGAAATTCAAACCTTACCTTTCCTACCTTCTATTTATTACTTGACAGGGGGCAGAGTCCCCCTCAACCTCCCTCACGACAACTTAAATTGATGAATAACTTGTGACATGGATTTGTGCAAGGGTGTCCGTACTATAAACAATTACTGGTAGTTGTTACCCCCCAGAGACTAAGTCCAAAACCAGGGTTACATGCGAACACCAAACTAACCTTTCCTACCTTCTATTTATTCCCAAGACAGAGGGGTAAGCCCCTCCTGTACACCCCCTCCATTTATTAACACAGACACTCTGCCTTTGTTAGGGTGTTGTGGAATTAATCTATGAGCGGTGATATGCAGCAGACATTTTCATCATTTACCAGTAAAAACGAGGCCACTGCAGCTTAAACAATGTTGTTCCTTATTCTATTTCTTACAGTCTATAAGATAGCAATGTCCACTTCCTTCTATCTTTGGGCACTGCTCTCGGTAACCTATACTAAATTACCCGTGTTATTTATGACTATATTCCTTATGTTCTATAAGACTGCAGTATCCATTTCCCAATATCTTCGTGCATTGCTCTTGGTAAATTATACCCGGCCCAGATTGGAAAGTTTGTAAACTGTGCAGGAGAGTTGATATGTAGCAGTTCAATTTGTGCAGCTATAGTTTACTATCATAAAAAATTACACAGATGGGTATGAGCAGGACAAAATAGTAACTTCTTTTCCCCTGTTTGATTGGTTTGATTTGTTTCCATGTTTAAATATCTAGCTGAGGTTGGGATTTAGGTGCACAGCCAATTTAAACTTTTAATATTATTGGAAAACAGCGTCACCAAAGAATCAATCAAAACTAACCTCATAGCCTTGAAGATATTTAATTAATGATTACTTTTCATTAAATAAACTTGACTCGCAAATAAATATTAACAAAGGTACTTAATTATAAACATAAATATAAATAGAACTAAACGGAGGTGAGATTTTCACGATAACTGAGGAAATACTGACCAAATTCTCCACTGCACATGCATGGGGTTTTTAGTACCCATCCTGTTCCACTTAACTTACTTGTAACGTCATGGCCAGTGTCACGATTTCATTGGACAATTGATTGGTGCTTATTGCCAATGAGGAAACAAGCCACAAGGTAGTAACCAATGAATGAACATTAGCTAAAACTGAAGCTATGAAATTCAGTTTTAAAATTAGTTTTCCCATGGCTTCCGTATGTGTAGGGTGTCATATCAAACCATACCAAGTCATAAAAAATTATTCTGAAAATGATGAGGCTAGCTTAAAACTATTACATGAACACTGAGTGCTATCCTCTGAAGTGGTTTGCAACCAGCCGTCGTGACACTGCTCATACTCACGCAGACCTCTCCAACACTTCCACTCCCGCATGATGCTCCATTGATATCAACAACTCTCAACCCAGCCCCTCCTTAGCATAGATGTGTTGTAAGGTTTATTCTCACTCAAGTGACTAGATTTACAGTACTTCGCGTGTGTATGAATGGCATGTGGAAGCACCTGATGCTAACTATGTCCCATGCTCGCTCCTGCCATGAATATGTGGAGGATTATTTGTTTTCCTGGGTGGGGGTGGTGGGTTGGGAGCCATGGTTACAGCAGAGATCAAGAATTCCACTCTGCACATGCATATAAAGAGTGGTGCGTTTCGCTTATGGAAGACAATCTGGCCATATCAGATGGAAACAAACACAAGAATCAATCGAACCAAAACAATAGAAATTGAGCAAAACTGGTTTTG
>NW_020869212.1:72500-114082 GCF_003789085.1 Penaeus vannamei
CACAAGCAAGTATCCAGGGTCGGCAGGCCTGACCTTAGAGCTCTGTGCTGGCATTGTTGATAAAACAAAAGATTTAGCATTGACTGCAAAAGAAGAGGTGTTAGAGGAGTGTGGATATGAGGCACCATTGGAAAGCTTTGAGAAAGTGTTGAAATACAGGTGTGTTTACAGTATAGTGTGGAGTGTCCCCATCACCCCACCCCGAAAAACACAAAATATAATTTGAACACATTTTCATATATTAAAAAATGACAAATAATGATGAAATGCTTAAGTTGATACATTGCAAATAGTTTGGCTTTATTCTTCTTATATACCTGGTATATTATGTCTTTAATAGTTGCTATATAAATATCTCATTTTAACTTTTGCTATATACATTTCATCATATTTTAACATTTGCTATGCAAATTTCTTATTTTAACATTTGCTATGTAAATTTCTTATTTTAACATTTGACATGTAAATTTCTTCATATTTCAGCATTTGCTATATAAAGTTCATCTTATTTTAATATTTGCTAAATAAATTTCTTATTTTACCATTTCCTATATAAATTTTTTTTGACATTTGCTATATCAATTTCTTCTTATCTTAAATTTCTTATTGGACACAGATCTGGTGTGGGAGTATCAGGTGATCAGCAAACAATGTTTTATGTGGAAGTAACAGACAAGATGAAGGTCTCACAAGGTGAGTCTTCGTGAAAGTAGCTCTCCGTCTTGAGACATTTTGTGTTTTTCACGAAGACTATTTATTGGAATTATTTTCTGTGTTTTTGTTGTTACTGCACCATACTTAGAAGCGTTGACTTTTATTAGTGAATTTATTTCAGAATAATAATATGTCTTGATAGATATTCCTGGTAAAATTAATTAATGTAAACAAATTGATTTGTTGCTTACAGCTGGATGAATGTACTGGATATCTTAGAATATTATAAGGCCTATAGAGGATTAGGAAGGATTTCTCTTCTTTTATGTTATGTGTAATCTCTTTTGCATTTCATAGGAGTACATGCTAAATTTTATCCTTTGAGTTGAGAAATACATGTCTAGGCATTTGAAATACCATTCATGCACTTAATATTTTGACTACTAGACTATAATATCCCTAGATTTGCTCTGAATAGACAAACTTCAGGGTCATATTAACAAGAAAGAAAAAAATATGTAATTAAATTCCTCTAAACTGCTAAAAAATTGTAGATTTTATGCAACAAAAAAAGGAGACATAATTACTACTTTAATTTTAGTTGTTGTTTTTTATCACAGGAGGAGGATTAGCAGATGAAGGAGAAATGATAGAAGTTGTGGAAATGTCCATACCAGAAGTTCGACAGTACCTGAATCAGTCTGATGTGAACTCTCCCGGGGGCCTCCTTTTTGGACTAATGTGGTTCTTGAATAACAAGGCTCCAAAAGAGTAGCATTTATGAGACTGGCCATAACCTAGATTATCAGGAGTGCTTTTTTTCCTTCTTTGTCTTCTTCATCTTTTCCTTTCTTTCTCAATACCACCTTGAGTGCTTAACATTCTGCAGATGTTGTGAGGGTACCAGTTATAGCACTTTTTATATTTTTTAGGGATACAGATTTATGTTTTCTGTATTTTAGTATACACTCCATTTGTGAGAACTTATCTGGAGATATATGCAAATACATAACAGCTCAGGAGTTTGGTTAAGCTATCTTAACTCTTAGAGGATGAAACACTGCAATTAGTGTTTTCAGAAGTGTGTATGCACTAGATGGAACATGGTGCAGGTCCTCTTGTAAAAAAGAAGCTTCCAAACTGTACATATTAGAAATATCAAAGTTAGAATGATTTAAGCTGAAATAGTTATGCATTAAATTAGAAAAAAAATGCACTTTTTGAATCTTATTTGCAGTTGAGGCTTTGAACTTTCCTGTATATAATTTACACTTATATTGTTTTCACGGGTAAAGTTATACTTTGTTAGAATAGTTTGATTCTTTATATGTAGATCTTATTTTGTTTTCAGATTTTAAAAGTGAATCATAACAATAATATGATATTCCATGCATGAAGATGAATTTTGACACAGGCTTTTAAAATCATATATAAAAGGAAACAGAGAGTATGGTTTAAACTTTTTGATTTTTTTTTTCCAGATCATAGAAAGTACAATTTTTCTCAGTTATATTCCCTGTACATGGCAGGCACAGTGAATACATGTATGCAGTGATAGTTTTGGTAATGTTAAAATGGGTGCCAGTAGTACCTGGAGCTGCATATGCTGTGTTATTTATGTAATTCACAGTGAAATGTTAACATTAATGATAGCAAACATGATCATACAAAATAGACCTCTCATAGAAAATGATTCATTATTGGATGTCCATTCACTAGAGGTTCACTAAAGAAAAGTAATCTTATATGATAAAAAATTTATATGGTAGTACAAAAAAGTTATTTTGTTTTATTTTATCCTAGAATTTATTTCTGGACTAATTTCCTTGTAAAGTACATAAGTTTGTTATAGACAAATTTCAGAAGTAAGAAAAGTTGCATGGAACAAACCAAATATACACACAATGTCCAGAGCTTCAAATACATTGCTTAATGCAAAAGATACTACGAAAATGCACCAGAAGGAAAAAAGCTATGTATCAGGGAAAAAAGCTATGTGTCAGGGAACTCACAGAGTACAGAAACTACCTTCTGAAATTTGCCTGCAGTAGTACTTCATAATCCACCTTTAACCTTCACTATATAAAATGATTGTTAATAATCCAAATCCTGTTACTGTGTACCTAAAAAAAAAAAAAAAAAAAAAAAAAAAAAAAAAAAAAATATATATATATATATATATATATATATATATATATTATATATATATATATATATATATATATATATAATACATTGAACTCTTTATGTCTTGTTAGTCTTTTTAATATTTCTTCCACAATTCTGAAATATGAAGCTTAAATATTGACACCTTCAGTTTATTGCATTCATTATTGTCTGATTCATTTAAATGTTGATGTAAGCTGCCACTTATACCAGATAGTGCTTGGCTGCCATACTGACTGCAACAAGCTAGGTAATCAATACCTGTGATAGGGTAATCCTGTGTACACTGCCAGGCGGTCATTTCTTTGTTGATTGCTATCCCTAAAATGGTTTTCTCAAGTCACACATCCAGGTAACAAATATTCTTGTATTACAGTTGCATGCAGTTGTACTGACAGAAATACATCCAAACATGAAATTTTCACTTGCTACATCTCACTGCTTGCAGGCTCCAGGTGAGAGGAACTGTCAGCAGCCAGTGAACTGTAGAATGTTTACCTCTTGATATGGCAGTTGTATGCTATTTTGATGCCACCCATAATTATCAGGCTCCTCAAATGGTTCTTCAGTGTATCCTGGTCTGGCATGTGTCACCTGTGGTCTGTGTCCATTAATGTACCTGGTTCCTAATTTTATCTTATATCAGCATCAATGGTACCACTACCACCATTAGTGATTTTGTGCTTTCTTTGTTGTCTGGGCCATCTCCTCTTGCACTTGTTAGGAAACTGCTATCTGCTATCTACCTCATTTGTATGATCTTTGAGTAGCTCACTCAGTGACTGTAGCCTGCTGCTGCAACATCAATTCGCCATTTTTGCATCACTTGAAGGGCAATTAAGTTAATTTGTAAAAGCTGGACTGATCATATGGCTCAATCTGTTGTATTGAAATTTTCTCCAACTTATACATATAGATCCTTCTAGTTGTATAATCTTTGCTATGTCATTCCTCAATTTATTTTCTTACTTTTATTATGTACCCCAAATTATACAGAAGACCATGTTGTGAGTAATTTGTACTATCCATATCTGGGGAGTTTCGTCTTTGTAAAAAGAATAGTGATATGTTTCTTTAATTAATTAATTAATTTTTCATCTTTTCTTCCATTTCCAGCTTCCTTGTATTCAGTCTGATATGCAAGTGCCTCATAGAGTTACAACATTTAAGTTAGAATCTATGTCATCATGTATTTCCTGTTAGAGAGACATTCAAAATACAATGTGCTATACTTCAGACCTTGCCCTTTCCTTGAAAGCAATAACTTGTCAGGTATATAGTCAATCAAAAAATGTTTGGAAATTGGGTTTGTGCATTCTCTTTCTTAATCATTTATGGACAAAATATAACAATTTGTTGTTCTTGGGCATGTGCAAACATCTCATTTGTTTTAAAAAATGTGTCTATGAATAACCTATATTATAATTATTTGAGCCTGTATAACTGAAATTTATAACACAAAAAAAAAGAAAAAACCCTCCTAAGTGCACACAAAACTGTTATCCCTTATGGATTAATGAAAGTACTATAAGTTGAATAATTTACCATGCTACTTTTCTGTGTAGCTTGCTTGTGAAATTAGAGACTCATTTTGAAATACAAGCTTTACGGTCAAGTTTATTTTGTTTAGGGAATACTGGTTTACAGAGATAAAGAAAGAAAGAAAAAACATTATTTTGTAGTTTCAAAAAACAGTTTTAGTTGTTTATGATTTAGAGAGTTTGGTTTAATAATTAAAAAAAGCTTGTTTAACTTCAATATGACAAATGTGGGTCATTTTTTGTAATGAGTAGCAATAATAGATGCATGCAGAAGTTATGGGCTTCTGAGTACATACCCTTTTATATTTACCTCTGCCAAGGAGATTATGTTTTTGGTAGCATTGGTTAGTTTGTTGGTTGTTCCCCAGATAACTTAAAAAGTCAAGAAATTTTTATCAGAGGTGTCTTAGCCCAACTTAGGTGCCATTAAATTTTGATGGTGATCCAGATCATATTACAGTTCAGGAATTTTTAAAATTATTGCATAAGTTACCCCTAAGAGTAACTATTATTATTATAAGCATGGCGAGATAGGGACAACTTTTTGGCACTTGAATTTTTTGCTCAAAAGTTTTAAGGTTAGGCCAGTTCTATTTAAATACACAGCATTTCCAAACTCACGCTTAAGCCACAATAAAAAAAAAGCATCAGTAAAATACTTGAAAATATACAATGCCATAAATGTGTATTAGTTATACATTAACCCTGCAATAAGGGCCCATGAGTGTAGATATTGATGTACAAAATATAGTTATGCTCTATCTAATTGACTCTAGTTGAATGCTTACTCTTGAGCTTTACTGTGGCATCGGCTTCACATTTCTAAAATAATCTGAATGCTTATCTGGGGTATTTTTTACAAAGTATTTTCAAGTACTGATGTATTTTAGTTGTTCTTACTACTTTGTATGAGCTGTTGTCATCAGTATTATTTTCTTATTTGTATGGACTTATTTATAAAGTTTCATGTACTTAAAAGAGTGGGTAATATTATTTCTTTTTACTTACATCTTAGATTTTTGTATTACATTGATAGAATATTACTGTAGTATGAATTTATTTATTTTATATCTTTGAAACAACAGATTTCAGTATTAATCTGTTATAGAACATTCCTATCACAACATGCTACAATTTAATGTTCTTAATTTTTCATTTAAAATCAGCTTGCAAATATCGTGGCATTTATGGGATCATAATTTTGTATTTAATTTAAATGGTGCTTGAAAATCATGCAGGAACAATGTTTAAAATAAGTTGTGTGTAGATGCAAAATATGTAAAGGAAAAAATCACTACTATATAATAGCTAGATACACAATGTTTACTTTTTACTTTTTTGTATTGCACATATGTTAATATAGAAATGAGAAGTTCTTTTGGAAGTGGATATTGTTTTATTTTTTCCTAATGATGTAACACAGATTCTACAGGGACCAAAGCCAAGGTTGGTGCCAGACCAGTACTAAGCAGGCAGACTCAATGAATACATTATGTCTCCTTATGTAACTCCTGTATCCATTTAGTAAGGGAATGGGACAAGGTGTGCAAGATCACTGTGTAAATTACATGTGCTATATTCTCAGGTCAGATGACTGACAGCAAAATTATTACAGACAAAACAGTTGTTGCAAATGTGCTACCTAAATCCATGGCAGAGATCTCATGTACAGTATCTTAGATTGGCTATTTTCTACCTTCCGATCAAAACATAAGTATCAGCCAGTGTCCTTGAGTAGGCCCTCTGCATTGCCCCCCATATAAATTGCCATGCTAACACAGGCTGAAGGATTTTGCCCTCCACTTGTGCTATATGACTGCTCCAGGAGCTGAGGAGACACCACTTCCAGCATTACCTCACTTACCAGAGAGCTCCTAAAATTACTGTTGGCCAATTGCAGTTGGGTCTTTAGGGAGGGTACTGTGACAGTATCAGAAAGAGGCCATCCTCATCTCGAAAATTAGTAAGAATGCAACCATATCAGAAAACTCCAGATTAGTTTTTTTCCCATCATCTGCATCTGCAAACCGAATGGGAATATTCTAAAGACTAACATGGCTATTTGGAAAAAAAAATCCATACCAATAGGAATTTTAAGAAGTGAGACCGACTTCAGAAGCCAGTGTGTGTGTAGAAACTGTTATATGGAATTCCTATATACAACACATGTTAGCAGGGCCATTTGATTTTGAGAAGACTTTACAATGTAACATGAAAGAATGGCATACTACCAAAGATGTATAACGATGGTTTAAGGGTATTACCTATCTTCGTATAAAGCTTCCTTACTAACTGGAAGTTTAAAACAACCGTTTATTATTGCCAATAGAGACATTCTACATTTTGCCCTAGATATACACAAAACACCTAAAGTTGTATCACAAAAAAATAATATTTTTCCAGGGCGTCCTTTCCCAAGATGCTGACTGAATGTGAGCCATAATCATCAGCTAAGCCCATTGTTCTCAGAATATTTCTGACCCAAAGTCCACAATATGCATATGGGTTCCCAGGATCTCAGGAGCCAATCCATTGAAATGGGCTGTGGCACTCTCATAGCCCACTACAGTTGAGAGTGGGCCATCCACACAGTTCTATGTAAGGTCTTACATAGGTTTTGCTTTAGAGTAATAAATATGTATGAAGATATAGATCTGTTTCGGATAATTGCCCATGGACCACGGCAGTTATCGCTGAGCCCTGTTGCTCGTTTCCCTCTCCCTCACACAGCCATGGAATCAACTGTCAATGACATCTGCAACTCGGGTCCCGGTATCCATCCCAGAGGAAACGATCAACACAGTGCAGAGCGTTCGTTGCCCTGCCTTCGGATTAGCTCATTCAGCCCACAGACGCCAGTCTGAGAATGATTAGATTTTCAAGGATTTCGTGAAGGAAGCCAAGCTCGAACGAAATTCACTGGAACAGTGAATGTACCCTTCATTGTGCCACAGGAAAGCTAACTTTCTCTTTGCATTTTTTTGTTTTTCAACTCGGTATCATCTACATTGTTTTGGGGTTTCTTGAGTCTATTTGCTGTAATAACAGTTGCGTCCTCTCCATGACGCATTGCTCCACAATCTCGGTAGTTTATTTTCGTGTGTGTATGTGTGTGTGTGTGTGTGTGTGTGTGTGTGTGTGTGTGTGTGTGTGTGTGTGTGTGTGTGTGTGTGTGTGTGTGTGTGTGTGTGTGTGTGTGTGTGTGTGTGTGTGTGTGTGTGTGTGTGCGCGCGCGCGCGTGTGTGTGTGGATGGGGGAGTTGGTTCTATCCTCGTACCTTTGAGAGCTTAAACGAGTGGGCGCGACCCAAATCAGGGTCACCAGCAGGGTTTTTCTGAGGGTCGCCAGAGGGTCTTAAAAGAAGAATAAAAGAATCCATAGCTGGATATGTCAGTAAAAGAAAGTTTTTTTTATTAACATTTGTTTATTGAAATTCAATGTGATGGTAATATAAACCTATAAGTATATAGAGCATCGTAAGCTAACATACATCTGCAAGTATAACTACCATGATATGTTGGATATATAGTTGGATATATTACTACATGTTCACACATTTAAGGTCGCTAGCCCAGGCAAAGACTGTCATTGGGATCGTACCCGAAAAAAATAGGGAAACACTGGTTTAAACCAAGAGGTAAACTTCCCAAATCATAAACAACTCACGGGTAAATGCGCCTTCGAGAGCTCACACCATACAAACTGTGCCACCTCGGGACAGACTAGCATCCAGGGTCAATGGAGGAGTTGGAGCGGGGTGGAGAGGAAGCCAAGTCAGTTAAAAAAAAAAAAAATGGAAGGTGAAGGATTGTATGGGGCACTGTGTGTGTGTGTGTGTGTGGTGTGTGTGTGTATTACATTTAGTATATATAATATACATGCACATATAGTATTCATATAATATGTATATATAATATATTTGTATGTGTGTGTATACACTTAAAAAATACTGGGTATATATCTGTACACACACCACACCCACACATACCACCCACCCACCCACCCACACACACACACACACACACACACACACACACACACACACACACACACACCACACACACACACATACACACATACACACACAACATACACACATATACACACATTCATACGTGTATGTGTATGTTATGTATATATATATATATATATATATATATATATATATATATATATATATATATATATATATATATATATATATATATATATATATATATATATATATAGGTAGATTGATAGTTTGATACATATACACATACATATGCATATACATTTATGGTCTACGGGCAATTATTCTGATAAATGATATAGAAATGTATGTTTAGATTATAAAAGGCATTGCAGAGGTAAAAAGAAATATGGGTATTGGTGATAATTGTTACAAAACCTGGACTATGTTTGATGGAATTACTGTACGTCGAAAATATATAGTGGCACTTTATTTATCTATTTTATTATTTGTTTATTTATTAATTATTTGATAGTGAAAATAAGAGGCTCTTTATTAGTGTACCGATCGACTACATAATATCACGCCTTTGAACGAAAGAAAGTTGTGTTTTGATTTTAATGTTCATTTTAAACACATTTAACTTGTTCAAAAATATAAATATATATTCATATATCCTTGGAACATTAGGCTTTAAACGTGTGCTCTGTTCTGCATGTTGACTTATCCTTTGATGCAATAACTTTAGAGCGATTAAATTGCTTTTCTAACTGAATGATATCATATGAAAACGACTGAAGATCAGTGGTAAGGTTGAGCGATCTCGATGCTACGAAGAGAAACTTTTCTTTTCTTTGATGGTTCCTCGTTTCCGCCAGCTGCAGTGTGTTTACCTCCTCCCCCTGAGATAGACCTCGACTGCTGTTCTGTCATTCGAGGTAAGTTAAAGCTCGTGTTGGGCACTAACCTCTGCGTAACGTTTTGTTGAAGGTGAGGCAACAACGTTCCGACTAAGCGAAACGTTTCGAGTGGAAGGTATAAGTCGTCGCATGTACTCTCGTGAATTTAATACCGTACTTAACCACGCCTATATAATAAGAAAATAGGCTGAAATAGAGTAACTTTCTCGCGTTGGTTAAAAGAACAACAAAGCGTGATGTTCCGTTTTCACACACAATGTAATTAACGCTAATGCAATATCTGTCGCTTGCGTTTGAAAAAGGACAACGGACGCAGAGATTGTCTGTAGGCCTAAATAGCAATATTACTCAGACATTAGGCATAGACAGGGGCGCATATGGGAAGGGGACGGAAAATTACCTTAAAACCCAGGCTGCGATCACCATTTTGTTTATTATTTTATGTATTTATTAAAGGTATAGTGTAGATCACCTATAATCACCATGCCACACACACACACACACACACACACACACACACACACACACACACACACACAACACACACACACACACACACACACACACACACACACACACACACACACACACATTGACTAAAATACTATTTTAATAAATTGTTTGTATCAGTTATTACCGTCAATAAATGTTCCTTCATACTTGAACTACAGATAGTACACAGAGATCCGCACAAGGAATAAAGACAAGTATACAGTTAAAGAGATAATAAGGCAGGAAGGGAGAGAGAGAGAGAGAGAGAGAGAGAGAGAGAGAGAGAGAGAGAGAGAGAGAGAGAGAGAGAGAGAGAGAGAGAGAGAGAGAGAGAGAGAGGAGGGGGGGGGGAAGGGGGTAGGTGTGAACGGAGGTAAAAGTTGTCAATTACGCAAGGGAATATTCTAATGTGGAGGGTACATACGCAATCGTGCATTTAATACCACACCATTCTGTCACGTTTGTTGCAGTCTAGAAAGTCAAAATTGCCGCCTTAAAGCTAAACGACATATGCCTGACAGACACAGCTTTCTCCGGTGCTTTTAGGGCTTTGAGTCTTACATTCATACACACTTTTACACACACACACACAAACAACACACACACACACACACACACAACACACACACACACACACACACCACACCACACACACACACACACAACACACACACACACACACACATACATGCATACACACACACGCACACAACACACTACACATACACACACACACACACACACACACACCACACCACACACACACACACACACACACACACACACACACACACACACACACACAACACACACAACACACACGCACACACATACACACACGCACACGCGCACGCACGCACACACACACGCGTGCGCGGCGCACACATATGATACACTTATGAATACATATATATATGATATAAATAATATATATATATATATATACATATATATATATATTAATATATATTATATATTAATATAAATATATATGTATATATATTAATATAATATATATATATAATATATATATATATATATATATTAATCATAGGTATAATTATATATATTTAATATGTATAATGTATAATATATATATATATAAATATAAATATATATATATATGTGTGTGTGTGTGTGTGCGTGTATGGTGTGCGTGCTATGTGTGCGTGTGCGTGTGTGTGTGACGTTGTTGCGTGGTGTGTGTGTGTGTGTGTGTGTGTGTGTGTGTTGTGTGTGTGTGTGTGGTGTGTAGTATGTATGGTATGTATGTATGTATGTATGTATGTATGTATGTATGTATATGTATATGTATATGTATATGTATATGGTGTATGTGTGTGTAGCTATATATATATATATATATATATATATATATATATATATATATATATATATGTTTGTGCTTGGTATATTATATTGAATTTGCTTAATATCCGTCCTCATTATCCCTGAATAACATATTGGATCCGATTGATTACATTCAATTTGCTTCTTATACCACATAACCTGTGACTTGCAATCTTACGTATGTATATATTTTTTCTTTCTTGCCTCTATATGCATCTGACAATTCACGCAGTACCCAAGATTAGACTAGAAAGCGTAGAGAAAATAACCTTTACGTAATCATCAAAACTTTCACCCTTATGTTATGGTCGAAAAACAGTTGCCAGATGTTGCGAGAAAACATTAAGAAATTAATGCTGTTCGGAGTTTCGTTTACCAAGAACTAATATAAAAAAGAAAGAATAAGATCTGATTATACGTTGTTATGCCGAAAGGATGTCGTTAATCTTGACAGGAAGAAAACATTTATTTAAGAATTCGAATGGAAGTCCGTGTTGTCAACTTCTTTTGGATGCGTTAAATTTTGCTTAGAATCTTGTTATTTTGACTTTGATTTTGTCTACGATTTTATCGGCGTTGTCTTCAGTTTTGTTTTAAAAAATTTAAGACGTATACAAGAAAAGAAGAAAAAAACACGAAAGTATATATAAACTCTCAAAATTCGCTAGTCTTGTTGATTGTCTAGTTTATTATGTATTACTTCAGTAAGGTTTTTATTCATTTCCATCTTTGTCTCATGTAATGTTTGTTTTTCTATTTCATGGGGAAAGTTTGCGGTGTTGTTTTTCGTTTTTGTTAGGGATTTTTATCTATTCTTGGGAGAGTGATTAGTAAATGTATCCCCGAATAAGGGGGTATGTTTTTATTGATAGTTATTGATATTATTATTATTATTATTATTATTATTAGTAGTAGTAGTAGTAGTAGTAGTAGTAGTAGTAGTAGTAGTGGTAATAGTAGTAGTAGTAGGTTCATTATCATCACCGCTGGCATACATTATTTTTTATCTTTACAGTGATCATCATTATGATCACTATTATCATCACAATAATAATTATCAACATTATCACCACACTAATATTATTATCCTCATCAATATCATCACTATTAGTATCATTATCATTATTGCCCTCTTAATTATCATCACTATTTTACTAATACAGATCCAGAATTAAACAGAAAACGGGATGTTACCGACTCGAAGCCCCAACCGAAGAAAACCGACGCCCATGCCTAACCTCACTATCTGTCAGCTGCTCCTAACGGCTCTCCTGCTAGCGGTGCTGGGGTGTGGCGGAGGCGCAGACGGGCAGGTGCTCTTCAGGGGACGGTGCCCGAAAATCCCACCTATGAGAGGGTTCGATCCTAAAAGGGTAAGGATGATGGGGGTTCTAAAAATGTGGGCGAGTAGAGGGAAGGGTCGGGAGGTGGATGAGTGATCTCTTAATGGCTAAGTGGATGCGTTATGTAGGTGGATAGATGGATGGCGGCTCGTCCTTTCTATGGATGGATGGTTGGATAGAGGGGTAAAGAACAGCTGATAGATGGATGGAAGGATGGTGTGTTTGGCAAGGATTGACGAGGGGATTCGAACCTGAATGGGATGGTGTTGGTATTCTCTGGGGTGGATAGGGGGTAGAGGGTAGAGTAGAAAGCGGCTGATGTCACTTGTAAAGGGATGGGTAGATATATGGATAGTATGTTCTGTAGAGGGAAAGGAGTGGTTTAGGTATGAATGGATACATGCGTGGATGGTAGTTTTGATAGATCGATGGATAGTTTCAATAATGGGTGGCTGGCGTTCCTTAAAATGGATGGATAGAAGACATGTGGGTTCCGCCGGTGAATAAAAGATAGATTGATTGATATATGGTGCATTCGGCAGGAACAGATATGGGACTCGAACCTACCTACGATGGTAAAGTTGAACCTACGATGGTAAAGTTGGTGCTGGCTGAGAGCGCGTGGTGGGTCGCGGGTGGATAGGGTGTGGCTAGCGTCCTCTTTAGATGGATGGATAGATGTGAGGATGGGAGTTATGTCTTCTGTAGGTGGATGGATGTATAGAAGGGTGTGTAGGTGGATAGGACTGGGTAGATGCATAGGATGGGATAAATGGATAGGCTGATAGATGGAAAGTAGTGTGAGAGTGGGGGTGGATAGTGGGAGAAGGGTTGCATAGGGGTGGATGGTGTGTTCTGTAAATTGACTGATGCGGTCCTATATATAGATGAATAGACACGTATATAGCAGGTTATACAGGTGGAGATAGTTTGTGTGTGTTATAGATGGATAGATTGATGGGTAATGGGTTTTATAGATGGATGGATAGATAAGTGGACGGCAAGTTATAAAGATGGATGTTTGGTGTTTTTTTTGGGGCGGATAGATACATAGATGGCAGTTGTGTATTCTGTAGATGGATTGGGAGGTGCAAGAATGAAGTTTTCTGCAAATGGACAGATCGATGGATAGATAGCTCTGGGCGTGGATGATGTGTTCTACAGATGGACAGTTGGTGTGTTCTTTAGTTGGCTGGGTGGATAGGTGCTTGTGAGGATGTTTTACAAATGTACAGATAGCTTGTTCTATAACTGGAGAGGTAGGTTTATGGATAGTGTTCTAAAGAGATGGATTGATGTATAGATACACTGATGACCAGTTCTACAAATGGATAAGTAGATATATGGATGGTGCATTCTATAGATAGTAGATGGATAGATGGTTGTTTGTCTGTGTTGTAGATGGCTGGATAGATTCACTAGGTATGTAAATGGATAGGTAGATGGACTGAGGATGAAAATTCTCTGAAGCTGGCACAAACGAAAAGGTGTTTTTTAATTTATGAATAGAAGTTTATATGAAGACCTATGTGTAAATAAGGAGACTGATGTACAGGTCAACTGACGTACAGAAGAAGCAAAGATATTGTTAAACATAAGAGGAAAAAAAGGACAAATGTTCAGTTCTGATGACCTTCCTCTCTCCATTCTTGTAGTTCCTAGGGCGCTGGTACGAAATTGAACGCTTCTTTGTGTCCTATGAGGGTCTGGCTGGCAGCTGCTGGGTCGAGAACTACCTCTACGACAAACAGAAGGGCTTTTTCACTCGTTTGGACTGGAAAGACCACTTGTAAGTGTATTTTACCAAATATGTGTGTGTGTGTGTGTGTGTGTGTGTGTGTGTGTGTGTGTGTGTGTGTGTGTGTGTGTGTGTGTGTGTGTGTGTGTGTGTGTGTGTGTGTGTGTGTGTGTGTGTGTGTGTGTGTGTATAAGTATGTATAGATAACGAACATATATGTATATATTCATTGAAATTGTTTTGTATGCTCTCTCCTGTTAATGTGAAAAGTGTGAAAAAACAAGAAAATAAAAATATAAATTATCCTTAAAATATTTTCAGACACACATACACACTGACAAGGACACTTACACAGACACACTCATTCACACACAATAAATACAGTAAATCATGTTATACCACTGTATCAAGTAAAAAAAATTACATTTAGAAACAAACTAAAATGTTTTATCCTTGGCTATTAATAAGAGAACTGGATCTGACAATTCAAATTATTATTTCAGGACAGGAAGGATCTTCAACATAGAAAATGGATTAACATTTGATGAATATGAGCCAGCAGTTATTCATTATGTTGTTCAACGGCCAAGCATTCCAAGTGAGTGTTTTTATTTGATTCATTGTGTTATTTAACAATGAGATTAATTTCAAACTTTTTTCTCAATACGATATTAGGTGAAAGAGATGAAATAGCTCAAGTTTAATACTTTTAATAATTTTTATGGCACCAGTGTTTTCAGTTTTGATTATTTACATGCCCTTTTGATCATTTGGTTTCTAAGCTTTTCCTTTACTTCTCAGTTTTACAAGGAGAGTACCGCATCTTAGCCACTGATTACTACAGCTATGCTTTAGCATGGCAGTGCGATGAACTGCCTCTTGGAACTGCACACACTCGTAAGTGGACAATGTGCTTTTTCTAATGAAAGTTGCCTCTAGTTTATGTTAGACAGATAAGCTTATGATGAATTTTGATATGAAATCTGGTTTTGTGTTTGACATGATTACCTATCATGAAAGGGAACCTAAATATGATTGTTCTTTCTTTATATACACATTCTTTTTCATAAATAATAAATATATCAATCTTTGCAGAGATCCTGTGGTTCCTCTCCAAGATCCAACACCCTACCTATGAGACAGCCAAAAAAGCAAAATACATTGCCCATTCCATTGGACTGGATACCTCTTTATTACAGAAACAAGATAGGAAGGATTGTCCACCATAAAGGAGGGCATGGGGAGTAGAAGAGAAAAGAAAATGTGAGAGATACTGATAAAGAAAGAGGAGATGATGAAAGATGATGAGGGGAAAGGATGGAAGGGAAAAAGAGAGCCAATGGAAATATCAAAAGAAAATATAATTATTCATATTTATGAAAATCTTTGTTCTACAAAGCTAACCCCAATGACAAAGATGGTACACATAGCTATTTACACATCAGTGTTATTATTTAGTTATCAATTTATATTGTACATTTTCTTGTTATTTCATTTGTAATAGATTGAAAAGTAATGTCAGAAGAATATTTAAACACTGGAATTTTCTGACCCTGAAATCAAAGACTCAGGGAAAATTCATGTAAAAATCATATCTGTACTAATAGATCAACCCTACTGTTATGCAAATGATCTTGTTGAACATTTTGTTGGTGTTAATAATAAAATCCAAACAGCAAAATAAAATTTATTAATAAATACATAAAATTACTATAAGCTGACTGTTGTTCACAACATCTGTGCATATTCTATCTGCCGACGCTGCACATGTCTTAACAAAGTTACGATTGCAGCTGGAGTGACACCTTCAACACGGGTTGCTGCAGCAATCTGGGTTGGAAGGAGCAAAAGAGAAAACTTATAATTTTCATCTTTAAGCCAATGATGTCAGGAGGACAAAAATGCAAGCTATGTCCACTATGCTTTTAGTGTATTAATTGTGTTTACATGTAGATGGCTCCACAAGTGCTTAGTCACCAAGAAGTCAACTACTAGTTCTATCTACCTCACATATTTACCTTTTTCCTTGATTTTTTTTCCATCGTTTAATAATTTGTGTAGTTAATAACATAATAATCATAATATCAATAGTAATAATGAGAGTATCAATATGAAAAGCAGTAGAAAAAATATTCTACTGTTTACCACTATTAGTTTTGGTAATAACATCATCATAATCATAATATCAATAATGATAATGACAGTATTGATATTAATTAACTGTGACTGAGCACTTTTGCAGAAAACTATGGTAGACATTGTGATCATCTGGCACCAATGAGTGAAGTGTCATATTTTAACAACTAATGCTTTATTATATATTATCAGTGGTACCTCCAGGTCATTAACAATCTAACAATATCTCTTACCGTTGCTGGTCTGGCTTTTGACAATTTGCTCCGCATTTCATTTGATATGTTGATGGAAGAACTGCAAGCAATACAGAGATTCCATTAAAACATGAAGCATAGCAGGAATGATCTTAGATAAATAGCCACATATTTAAAGAACAGTCATTCCTATATCCCGCACATCCATGCAAAACACACACCCACATGCATACCAATAGTAATCCATATCAAGAGGGATGACAAGAGAGAGATCCCTGCGAACCGCTTCAATTTCTTCGCTCTGGGCTGCCACATGATCAGCATACAAGGCTTCAATCTTCAGTCTTTCCGCTACCTTGGGGTCGCTTGCAAAAGGACAGTAGGCTGGTTCAGCATGTGCCATCTCTTCAATGGTAATGTGCCAGTTTGCAGTTCCAAGAAGCTCCAGGCCACTGAATGGGGTAAAATTGAGACATGATTTTTCTTTTCTTTTCTTTTCTTTTTTTTTTGGTTTTTGTAGGCGAATACGATTTTATATTATTTCTTTACTTTTTGATACATTACTATCTGTAATATATAAAATATATTTGGAGGAGGAGAAGAAGAAGAAGAAGAAGAAGAAGAAGAAGAAGAAGAAGAAGAAGAAGAAGAAGAAGAAGAAGAAGAAGAAGAAGAAGAAGAAGAAAAAGAAGAAGAAGAAGGAGAAGAGGAGGAGGAGGAGGAGGAGGAGAAGAAAAGACAAGGAAGGAAGAGGAAGAGGAGGAGGAGGAGGAGGAGGAGGAGGAGGAGGAGGAGGAGGAGGAGGAGGAGGAGGAGGAGGAGGAGGAGGAGGAGGAGGAGGAGGAACAGCAGGAGGAAGAGGCAGTGGCAGAACAAGAACTAGAGTAAGGCAGGATAAAAGAAGACAGACGAGGACGAAGAGGAAGAAAGATGACATGATAAGGACAAAGAAACCACCAAAAATGAAAAAGAAAAGCTCAAAAATCACCTATACAAGGAGCTTACCTCTTGAGTACAGGTGCTTTGGGCTCCTGCCTGTGGAGCAGCTGGGCCCAAGTCCTGAAGCTACGAACATCATCTCGAAGTACACTTAAGCCTTCTGTCAGCTTCTCTCTCATGTATACTGTCTTCTTGAACCTCTCTTCTGATACACATCCTACTTTGTATCCTGCCAGGGAAAACAACACATTTATTTGTCAGTTTCATCTATCTCTTATAGTTACTGATCTAATCATATCTAATGTAACATGTCAACTTACAAACAGAAAGAACAGTCTTGCATTCTCTCTTAGCCCTTCTTATAGAGGATGAAACCTATTGGAAAATTGATAAATCGCTATTGGAAGTTTTATTTAATGTGCTGAAAGACTTACCTTCCATCCTTTTTATATCTGCACATGATCTAAGAATAAATGAATAAAGACTAGGGAACCCCTAAAATGCTAAGAATCTTAAGGAATTTAAAAAATCCCCCTATCAAAAAAAAAAAAAAAAAAAAAAAAAAAAAAAAAAAAAAAAAAAAAAAAAAAAAAGCAAATGAAATAAAAGCCTACCTTTTTCAGTCAGTCGAAGGTCAGCATTGTCAGGCCTCAGTTGTAGTCTATACTCAGCACGTGAAGTGAACATTCGGTAAGGTTCGGAGGTGCCCTGTGTCGTTAGGTCATCAATGAGGACACCAATGTAGCTCTCGGTACGATCTACAGTTATGCCTTCTCTTTTTAATGCCTGAAAGAGATTTTCATATAACTTCATGTATATACATACATACTCACTTCGTCCAGTATTTCTAATCCTGATTACCAGTTTATCGCAGGAATAGTAGAAGAAATAGAGTCAATACCAGACATAAAACACGAAGGCCATTAGAAATCACCTTTGCTGCAGCATTTATTCCTGCAATAATACCCTGGGCAGCAGCCTCTTCATAGCCAGTTGTACCATTGATCTGACCAGCCAAAAAAAGCCCGGAGATACGACACGTTTCCAGCTGGGGAGTTAATTCTCTTGGATCTACATAATCATATTCCACTCCGTACCCTGGGCAATAAAGTTTGTTTAGTAATAGTTTGGAAATAACTGATGTTTTTGTATCAACTCTTGTATATTCACGTAAAATCAGAGACAAGATGCAAAAATAATAAAAGAAGTACATAAACATAAATCCCCTAATCTTTCTCTCTCTTATATATATACATGTATGTATAGATACACAGACAAGACAAAAAGAAAGAGATACAGAAAGAGAGAGAGAGAGAGTATAGGAGTAAGCCCACAGCCCCCACTACCTGGAACCATTTGGCAGTTTTCTAGGCCAGCCTCATCTTTTGCTGGTGTTCTGGAGGCATTGTGCACGATAAGCCCTGTGGATACACCAGCTCGGACTCCAACCCTTCTGGTTCCAACCAAACCTGGTGTCTTCTTCCTTTAAATCTATTTGTTTCAAGAAAAAATCATCAATGAATAGGTACTAATTACAATATAATATCCATATGCTCATGGTGATACAAAAGTGAGTTCTAACAATATGTCTCAATATTAATTGAAATCTCTCATATTCACCTCAGGATTTTAGATTCTATTGAAGGACAATATCTGGGTCCACGTGTTTCTTCTTGCACATGTCGATTTAGGTGTAAGGTTTCTCTGATGATCTTGTCAACTTCTGCTGTTGTATAGGTAAGGTGGCATAGGAGTTGATCTTCTGGCTGTAGATTCAAGTTAAATCATTAATGACATTTTTAATTTGAACTACTCCTTCTTCTTGAACAAAAATACTAAATCCAATATACTATGTATATACATGATAAGATGAGAAAATTATCACAAGTCATATAAGACAAAGTCCTATCTTATAATATAGTGGTCCTCTATGCAGAATCTTCAAGAGCTTTTACCTTGATCCAAACTTTCTCATTCATAAAGGAAAATGGCACAGGAGGGTTGTCTGGTTCTTGTGTCAAGCAAACTGAGAAATCTATAGTGTCTTTAGCAATTCTTGGTGGAGTTCCTGAAAAGAGGGAAGTATTTGAAAGATAGACAGATGACTTAGGAAGTTCTTTTAACCACTTCCATGTCCTCCAATGAGGATATCTCACATAGATTTCAACAAAATCAATATTTCAGATTTCTTCATGGCTTTTGAAATTAGTTTAGAAAACATAAAGAAAAAAAGAACAGTAAGACATACCTGTTTTGAGTCTGCCGAGCTTAAACTGTAATCTCTCTAAAGTATTTGCCAATCCAATAGCAGGTGCATCACCCAATCTGCCAGCTGGTCTGACATCCAACCCGATGTTAATTGATCCATTTAGGAAAGTCCCTGTGGTGATGACAACAGTGTTGCATCGAATCTCTTCGCCATTTTCAAGAATAATACCACAACATTCTGCCAGCCTTGAGAATTCTGCAGAAATAGTCAGAAACAGAGTATTTAATAAGTTTAGTTTTTTTAATATCTATGAGAGTAAACTTAGACATTATGTAAATTTTTGCTGAATTTTATAATTCATTGACAGTCATTTGCATCATAAGAATCATCAATACCTTAATTACTACATCCAACAAAAAGAAAAGTAAAAATATTTTAAAAATTAAAATATTGACCTCAAAATAAATATTATTTGTTCAGTATAAGGACTTGTCTGTATTTAGACTAGAATAAAAAATGAGAATAAGGAGAAAGATAAAAAAAAATACCTTCTTGGCTGCTATTAGCAGTACCACTTTCCTTTAAGATCAGGTCTTCTACAGCTCCTTCAACTATTGTTAAGTTTGGAATTTGGAAAACTTCTTCTTGGAGATGTTGCTTGTATAAGGTGCGATCAATCTGTGCTCGAGGACCCCAAACAGCTGGGCCTTTTCTGCGATTCAGAATCTATAGGAAAAGGTTTGCTTAACAGGTTGCGGGTTTTAAAACAGAAGAAGAATCTAAATACATTACCAATATTCATATATGGTCTCCCCTGGATGTAAGTGGAAAACAATACAACTATGAAGTCCACAAGAATATACACAAGAGGAAATAGGAAATTATGACAATGAGATTTTCAAAAAATAGAAAAATGAAATACAAAATGAATAATTATACAGAAAGAAACATATTCTAAATCACATAGTTTAACTAGAATGGTATACAATTAAAATCCAAGACATCTATCAACACCACATACCTTGTAATGCACTCCTGACAGATCGCACACTCTGCTGCAAAGTCCATCGAGGGCGTCGACTTCTCTCATTAAGTGTCCCTTACCGATGCCCCCAAAGGAAGGGTTGCATGACATCTCACCTTTGGGGGTGAAAAATCAAAACCACTTAGAGAAAGATACAAAAAATAAAATCATTATATTGCAAATCTGATACAAAGTTTAATAAGAAATATATTGCTAATGAAGGGAGTATGTGCACTTAATTTGAAAAGTTAAAAAGTGACCATTCAGTTTGAAAGACAAGAAGAATCGTATTACTGCACTAATCACAAAAGATCAAAATTTGCGGTTTTGTAATCTATAAGTTTCACTCTATAAAACAAATAAGAATAGATCCCATACCCTTTCCATGATAAGCATAATGACATGGTGAATCAAATATTCAAAACAATTTTTTCTTCATTTTTTGGCTCCCTCCCTTTAAGAAAGAAAAGAAAAGAAAACTAAAGAAAAGAAAAGAAAACAAGAAAAGAAAAAAGAAGATAAGAAAAGAAAGCGAAAGGATAAGAAAAGAAATGACAAGAAAAAAGGAGAAAAGAAAAAAGAAAAGAAAAAGAAAAGAAAGAAGCATACCTATTTTTGATTTCTTGTGAGTTATAAGCACAGTTCTGGCCCCCATTCTGGCAGCTGCTGCACATGCTTCGGTACCTGCATGACCTCCTCCCACCACAGCCACGTCGAAAACCTCTCTTGCAGCGATTTTACTATAATAGTTGACATTCTTTAGCGTATGTGCTACTCTGCACCAACTCAGCATTTTTCCTCCTGTTAAAGAAAAAAATCAGAATTATTTTACTAAATATTATTATAAGATGTAATGAAGAAAACTACAAAAGCTATCTTATTAACAGTACTTCCTCAGAATCTATCTTGGCATCAAAACTGAATAGAAATTTATATTCTTCAATGGAATAGACTATAAGAATGAATAATGTCAGATATACATAATTCCGTACATCATCACGCGTTTTTGTTTTTCTAACATGGCAGAAACTGAGACAATGGCAAATGCAAACCATCTTTGATATATCTTAACTAAAGGCAGGAAAGGAAACTGTATGGCAGTTTTAAAAATATCAAGGCAGACTCTTGCGTTTCCAATAAATCTGTCATTTTTGAGTTGCGATGGAATTACGCAAAAGATTCTCAGAATCACTGGCACTACTGTTTGCATATTTTCCATCCAGAAGAAGGCTGGCTGAAACCCGACCCTTAACAAAATGTTATCGACTTCACGCTCTCTGCCTTTGACTTATACCCTATACCAACCTCTAACACTTGGGATTTAGGCCTATTAGTACCCTAAATAGAAATCAAAACGTGAAGGCTTCATTATCACCACATGCGCTCCTGCAATGATCAATTACCTACTATTTTTTAAAGAATCTATTATTTTTCTAGGTTTATAAACCTTACACAACATGCAATAAAACTTCACCTCTACTTCTCTAATGTAACTAATGCCATAATCAGTATAATTCCATGAAAAAACTAAGTGGAAGCTAAGTAGTACATTAGTTATTGTCTACACTGAACGCATTTCAGTCCAAAACCACATTGAAATTAAAATATTACAGAAGAGACCTCCCTGCTGTAAAAGCGGACCTAAATGTTAAGGAATTTGCAAACACGGTTATACTTATTTAGAGAAAAAGTATATCCCAAAACCCTCTTATAAAATAAACAATGCGTAGATACAAAAGGCAGAGACCGAAAATAACCATGATATTAATCATAAAATTTCACAAAATCTGAAATATAACACCGGCCTATCTATTGTGGTTTAGAGAAGAAGCAGTCAATTTTTGACCATGTTGCAGGTTAGCATAAGGTAAAAAATCGCGTATAATGTTGATCTCCATCGTGGTCTTGCGTGTTGCCAGATTCGATTAATTGGATTTTTTATTTTAACTTCTATCTTCTCACAGATAGATCTTTGGATTATTAACTTGTGTTCATATGGATTTATTCATTTTTTTTAGCGTAGAATGAGGAGGATTTCCAGAAAAAAGGAACTTTCGAGAGAGAATATATGAATCATGCAAGTGGATCCGAATGGTATCGATAAATTTTAGGGTTCAGCAATAAACATAATCAAATATCTTCCTGATTTAGGTATGTTCAATCAGAATGAATGAGTATATTTAGCCACAATGGAATTTGCGAAGAAAAATAATTTGCGACATGCAATAATACCAAAAAATAATAAAATAATGATTTTAAGTGAGGGATCCGAACAAGTGGTGTTGTTGTGTCAGCTGCTCGAAGTCGGGCCTGAAAACTTCTACCTGTCACCTTATTTATCGAATTTTCACCTTATTCACACCTTCCACGACTAAAACATGGATGATAACACACAGAACGAAGAGGTAGGTTTTCTCTAGAGATCTGGAAATAAGGGTAAAGTCAATATTATGGGCTGATTTTAGTGGAAGGAACGAGAGCGGAGTCCGTGAATGGGATGGAATTCGCTCTGTTTGTGGGAGGAAGATTATTTCGGTTCTCATTTTATGTATTGGCCTTTTCTCTGATCCTGTATTTTATATTTCGTATGGATTTTTGATTTTTCGTTTGTCATTTTGGTGATGGAGCTTTTAATTTTCTCCAGATGCATTATTTTCAAAGTTGAGCGTAGTTGCAATGTTGGGAGGCTGAAAGAGAAAACCCTTTTACAGGCGTCAATATTTACTCTTTTTACGTTTATATTAGCTCTTATTCAACTCCTGATTAGTCAGAGGGTTCATAGTGTAAATAAGCGTATTGTGAGTAAAGGGAAGAAGGAAAAACAGAACCAATATTTTACATTTATTTAGGCGAGGTTTCCTAAAGCCAGTGACTTAAAATTGAATTGATTCTCGTAATGGTATTGGTTGCATCCATATCCTCTTAAAACCCTCTGGGATTTGTGATGGAAAGCCTGAATAGATTAGCAACATTTGGCGATAGTTTGGCAAATGTAATTAAACCAACCCATAAAGTCTAGCAAGATAGAAATCAAGCCGACTCTTGATTTGTTGATTAGTCAGGGATATCAGCCATCTAAGGAATCTCGGAACGCTTGAGAATGGAGTTTTCCCTTTTCCCATCCACCTAGCAAAAATGGCTGGATTATAGAAAATTTACTCAAATTAGTCAAAAGTCTATGAATTTTGTTTGGCCCAAAAGAGAATGTAATCAATCTTTTATACCTTTATTTGATCTCTTGTACAAAGTATGGTAGATTTATAATAGATAATCAGGGTTACAGTAAAAAAAAGGGTATGGAATAATTACCTTGATGTAAACTAAGACACGTTTTCATCTATGGCATAAGGTGTGCAAATCAAAAATGAAGGAGATATATAACAGAGAAGAGAGAAGTTTAACCCATCTTTTTCTAAGTTATTTCCCATGTTTACATCACAAATGGTTACAATACTATGAATGCTTAACTCACTCCTGCAATCTGTCAATTAGTTCATGTATTACTATGCAGTGGTGAAAACAATTGTTCTGTTAATTTCCATGTTTGATTTTCCTAATTCTTGTAATTTATCTATTCCTTTTATTTTTAATAAACTTTTTTTTTACATGTTTTGATAGTTTTACACTATTCCTTTCAAAAACCTAATGAGAATTAGCAATCGCCATTTCTTGACAAAACAACAGTGAGGAATGTTTTGGTTTCAGTGTTGTGTCGATTCCTTGTCCTTTGTAAAGCAATATAATGGTTATGCAGAAAATAGACCTTAGTAACTATCACAGCTTGATATATGAGCCTGTAAAGTGCCCCAGTTTGCTGGAAAAAAGTTATTGTAAACCAAGCCATTCAGAAAATAGACAAAAGTGATATAAAGGTGGTTGGCTTATCCTTTAAGGTATGTATGCAGCTCTATTTTGCTGTATATACTGAGGTGAAGAGAGTCTTCCCGGGAGGTGTTGGGGAGCAGAGCCCTCCATCAACCCTCTCCTCGGGCAGTGCCCAAAGGGCACGCCTAGACACAGAAACTTAGATTGTTGAATAAAGTTTTTGACATGGAATTAGGCTGCTTTATTGGTCAGGATGTATTGGTTGGTGTGAATTTCCGTAGATTTTACTGAAAGATGGGTTGGGTTCATGTAGTTTTTTTTTTTAGTTGGCTCCTCAGTCTAGACTTTCAAAGATAGCAGACACATCCATAGAGTTTCATTAGCTGATTTTAAGTGTTATTTGTGCTGGTTTTACACAGTTTTGTTCTTTATTCTTCTAATAGTTGCCTGTTTTACCTTTTCCTGATATACTTCATGCCCTCCCCTGCTATCGGGACTTAACACATCAAGATTTTTAGCTCTGATCGCTATGGAAATGATCAGATTCCTTCACGTCAAATAAGAATAAATCTGATGATATAAACGTCGTCTAGGAGGTCCTGATTGTCATATATGGTAAAATAATGGATTATTCCAGATAAAGTCTGAAATTTTTGTTTTGATGAAGTGCTGGAAACCCTTTCAGCAAACCCTATTTTACTAGAATATAGATGATGGAGTGCTGGCCTGACAGATATGGAAGCCACAGTAATTGGCCAGTGGTGAAAGTGTGGGAATGTTTGTAATGATTTGTGAACAGCAATGTATTTGGTATTTATTTATTATATTTATTTATGTTTATGACTTTGAGAGAAATGAGGAAAAAC
This sequence comes from Penaeus vannamei, assembly GCF_003789085.1. Lineage (NCBI taxonomy): Eukaryota > Metazoa > Arthropoda > Malacostraca > Decapoda > Penaeidae > Penaeus > Penaeus vannamei. The sequence goes on from NW_020869212.1 coordinate 97,850, forward strand.
TTTGCATGCTGAGGAATAATTTAGCTTCAGCGAGGGTTTGAAGTGACTTTAGTACTGATTTAATGTTTTTCAACAGCACCAGTTTGTTGTGGATGAGGTGAGCACAATCATCAAAGAAAGCATAGAAACCGTAATAGGTGGAAATGCATACACAAGCGCCAAAGTTAATAATTGGACGTCGCAGGTGGTGGAAAATGTCCTCGGAAACCTTTCGAAACTCAACAAGGCCTTCAAATATATTGGTGAGTTTGGCTGTATTACTGTATGATTTTTGGTGTTTACTTGATATCTACTTGCATTATCTTATTTTTAAAAAGCTTTATTTTTTATGGAATCTTTATCTGTTTACAAATTAATGAGGGATAGAGACAGAGACAGAGATGGACATGGACAGAGAGAGAGAATATAAGAGTGAGTGAACTAGGTTTCAAAGTACACTAGTTTATTATATAACTTTAGGAGATACCAGACCTACATTTTATCAGGATAATCAAAGGTTAGAGGTCAGTTACAAACCATATCTCTCTAATGGTGGCTCACAATAGAAGTAATTATGATAATGATAACATTGAGTAAAAGTAATGATAAAACAATGGAACTGATAAGAAAAAAGGAGTAACAAGGTTAAATAATGAACACAGATTTCAAACACAAGTACAGTTAGCATTCAGTAATTGCTACAATTAATATTACTTTAATATTATTCTTTGTTCGGATACAGCAGTGAAACTGCTTAGGCCATAAAACAGTTGAATTAGTTAACCTTCCAATTATCCTTGACATCCAAAGATAAGTAAATATTGCACAGAAGATTACCTCCCCCATTAATAGGATTTGAGGTATATATAGAAACAGTAAGGTGAATGTTCCTAGACATGCTCTTAGACCCCAAGTCAGGCTATGGACCCATTCTGCTGCCCTTCACAACCTGCTCTGATATCCATTTATGATTGTACAGTCTTGTAGGGGAATGAAATTGAATAAATGATTCTAAAGTGTTTTCCCCTAATCATGTTTTCTTATCTCTTTATCTGCTTTAGTGGCAGAGTAGTGGATGATGATTATATCATTGGATTTCATTATTACTGTTTTCGTTGTGGTTATTATTATTAACATTATTATTGTCATCATCATCTTTATTTATTTAGTAGTTTATTGTTATTATTTTATCTATTTATTTATTTTTGCTGATATGTATAAGTACTTCATATAATATCTATATAAATAATGTTCAAATATTTTTTATGCAGATTTATGTAGATCTTATATCAGGTAGTGACCCATTCATTTTGTTGATAAATAGGCTTATTACAGTTGTGTTATGTAATTCTTACCATTTAAGTGTTTTAAAATTATGTGATAAGGATATATATCATCTTTAGATACAGACACACACCTTTCTTTGCATTTAGTGATTTGTATTTAGACCCAATATAGATAATTCCTAATATGACAGCCTACATTATTCAAGGTGCACATTTGCACTGTCATGACTACAAAGGTAGATGAACATAATCAGCTGATTTGTTCTTCCCCCCCAGTGACGTGCGTCATCATGCAGAAGAATGGGGCAGGGCTACACACGGCCAGCTCGTGCTACTGGGACAACACCACTGACGGCTCATGCACTGTTCGCTGGGAAAACAAAACGATGTATTGCATTGTCTCCGTCTTTGGGTTGGCCCTCTGAAGATTCTCAGGGACACAGGACTCCAGAATATTTATAACGTGAACTAAAAACTGGATGCTGGTTTATAGTGGTACTGGCCAATGGCTGGTATAGTGATGTTTATCACACCATTGAGATGCCTCTTTATAAATTGAGAAGGAAAGAAAAAATGGCCAATGAAGGACAAAACAAATGTTTATATTATTGATAATGCTTATGCTATCCATATGTAGATATTAAGTTAGTGCAGCTTATATTTTATTCCAGATGACCAATGATCACAATCAAGAAAGCTGCTGCTTTCCTTTTTTTTTTCGTCCTTTTTTTTTTGGGCTGTATGTGATAAAAACATCATTTACCCTGATATAACTGCTGCGTTCTTCATTTCACTCATGCATAACGTGACCATGTTGACCGCTCCACGGATTGGAGATGCTTGGTTTTACCCCTCCTTACTCAGTGTCATACTAGTGCCTGCTGCCTTACATACATGGTGTTTCCCGAGATGTCATGCTAATGTATAGGTATATGATGTGAATATTGTGCTAACCCCTTAAGTGCATTTTTCTTGGTTATGAGGATATATATTCAGATGGGAATTTTTCTGGGGTTGAAGATGCAATGACTCTTGGATTGTATGACTGTTTTGCAGAATGCTCTGGCAAAAGATTGGTGGAGGCAAAATAAAAGAATGAAACCTATTTCTTTGATGATAAAATGTTTCCTCAGTCTTTACGTGACATAGCGGAAAGGAGTTTCGTTAAGAGGGATAAGTACACCTGTCTTTCATTACAGTGTTGTTTACCGAGAAAGTCTTACCTGTTGGAATTCATGGCTTATTTCTTGTATACAGAAAGTGCATCAACAGTGATGAATATTTTGCAGAAAATGATGTGATGTACATTTTTAAAATTTTCTTAATCCTTGATATTAAATGTTTGTATAATCCCGTTGCAGTATCTGTTATCTATTCAGTTTGGATATATAATACTATATAATTATATATATATATACTTGAAATGTACTTTAGCTGAATACCTATTTACTTTTTTTTATTACAATTATTTACTTTTTGTCTGGTGTCACATTAGAGGTAATGACTTAGCAAAGGTTTTAAGTGTTATTGCAGATGAGTTTATAAATTATTTTTAAGTTTGTGGACTTCTGCTTTAATTGTATTAGTTGTCCGATGATAGGGAATGTTGAAAATGTTCTGTCCAAATCCAAATAGCTCAAAGGTTCCTCATGCATAAAATAAATGTGGAAAGGGTGAAAACTATATTAATATGATAAAGAAATGAAGCCATTCTTAATTACTCTGTGTAGCAGAGGGTTAAGCCTTTTTCTCTCTTGTTTTAAATCAGGGGGAAACATTAGCAAATAAGTAAGATTTGTTTGCTCATTAAGAAAATACAGTGTAATAAATAAAAATGAAAAGATACTGATAATTAATGTTAGGAAAATATTTTTGCTCTGTAGCACTCCTTTTGTCCTCTTTTATAAAAGGAATCTGAAACACCATGTTTTTTCCTTTTTTTTTCTTTTCTATATTGATTTGCCTTCATAGTAAATCAGAGATATTCTGTTTTCAAGCTTTAAGATGTTGATTCAGATATTACTTCGTTTCTGAATTTCATAGCAGATAAGTAAGGCATATATTCATTCCATTCACTTCAGATTCATGCTTTCTCTTCAGATGAATATTTTAAAAGACGTTCTCCGGCTAAGTCATTTTTGTGATTCGGCAAACAAGGACTAACCTTGAATTGCTGGAATGTAAGTGATCAAACAGTGAGTATTTGTTAGTCTATTTCCTATGTATATCACCTGTTATTTGAGTTTTCTCTCGCCATATTTTTAATCGGAGAAACGGATTCCTCCTCAGTAGCTGTTTATGCAATGTTTTGAATAAAATGTACTTCACCTGATATACAATTTATATGTCCAAGAGATTGTTGCTAAGAGAATAAAAGGTAACAAGTAACTCGTACTTTGTGATTAACTTGGTTTCTGTTTATATTTGCTTGATGATATAAGAGGGCAGGCTGTTTATCCAAGTTGTTGCAAATTGGATACAAGAAAGTACATACTTTTGAGGAAAGTGGAGATCAATGATTACTATATTTCAGTGTGAAAAAGTTAGCAAATATAGAAAGAAAAGAAAGAAAGAAAGAAAGAAAGAAAAAAAACAAACAGGAAAAAGTTGGTAAATTTTGTTGTTTTATCTAAAAATGCAAGATGATATCATTAATTTAAAGAAGAGTGAATCCCCAAGCAACACTATGCAATCAAAAAGTGAAGTTATACAGTTAATTGGTTATGCTAGAAGATTGGTTTGGATGCCAATCAGGTGAATATTAAGATGGGAAATGTAGTAAAATAAGGATACTTATTCTCTTACATGATGCCCTTGCTTGTACTTTGTACCTATATTACTATATAAACCAGACTGGACTAATAGAAGTTTTAATTGTAAATGTTCATCCATGAAAAATTTTATTCCAGAAAATATTGATTAATTTGACTAATTCTATAGACATTGTGAAGATTTATTTTGGTATCACATATTGCAGTCGGAGACCATAGTAAAATTCTGAACTGTTTTCAACAGTTTGAAAAACATTTGAAGAGAATGGTCAAGCCATTCTTACTATCACTATGATCCATGTCAGAGCATCAAAGGAAAGTCAAATACCAAAGTCCTCACCCAGTGAGTAGACATTAATATATGAATAATATTAAGGGTGAAAAAAGTAAGATGACATACAAACAGATAGGATTCCCTAAATTCTAATGACTTCTTTCTTTAAACTTGAATATATCCTATAACAATATAGTTGTAAGTTTCTCAGCGTAATCATATTTGGGAGAAAAGTAATAAAAATTGGTAAATTGAACAAAATAATCATTGAAATCCTTTCATAAATTTGTTAATTGCTAAATTGTTACGAATAAGCAGATTTTAAAGTTTGAAATGAGTTTGAAAATCAGCACTAAGAGGTAATAGAAATCTTATGAAATTAAAAGAACTTTAATTGAGATATCCAACTACACTCAAGATGAGGCAAGAACTAAAGAAAAAAAAAAATTATTTAAGCAACTATAAAATGCTGACTCCCCAAATAAAGTTTAATTTTGTATTCACTAATGACCACATCATAGGTAATAACATACTGAAAGGGGAAGCATTACCCCCCAAAATATTACTTATTTTCCTGACTTAGCTATAATGCTAGGTATATCACGTTGCTTTAAACATTGCATTTTAGAACACCTGGTTATATCTGTAAGATCTGGCTTTCCTCTCAGTAAACCTTTCTTTACAATCCGATATCATTCACACACGATCACCCGTACACTAAGAATACTTCTAAAATTTTATTTACTGCTTCCAACAGATCTGCCTTCCTAGTTTCAGAATCCTTGTTCAGTCATGCTCAAAATTTTGGTCAAACATGTTTCAAATTTCGTTTCGAACATCCGCTTAATACCACTTTTTGCCTACCAGTTGGTAAGAACATTGGAGATGCAGACGCAGATCTGACAGACAAACCAGGGAATGATCATCGCGCCTAAAGATCAAGCCCCCCTGAATTTCCTGCTGGAAACAAAGGAACTTAAAGACGGGAGGAAAGTAAGTAACTTGCCACTGACTCCTGAGAACCAAGATGGTGCTACTTGGCATCTTACTTGTCTATTGTATGGAGGTGATCACATCACACCGCCATGTCGTGGAGGTGTAGCAACCATGACCAGCAACCTGGCATAATTGCCGGGTTGGGTCACCAGGTGCACAGCCTTGTCCCAGCTCACACATCAGCAGGTGCTTCTCGTGACTAACTGCCGAGATCTGACTGGTTCACACGGACACCTTACGGCTCTCTCATTGGACCGCAGTCTCCCCTCGTGGCCAGAAAGCTGGCGAAGCTTTAGAGTATATAAGCTCTAGAATCCGAGATCAGCATTGTCTCAAGATTATCCGGCCGCACGACAGCTTAGCAACAGCAGTCCCGTTGACCAGTAATACCTGTGGGAAATCACCCACACAATCACTCCCCAAAGAGATACAGAGACCAGTTCACGTGGTAGATACACACAGCATCTACTATAGAGGTTTCTAAAGGGAAGCCCCCAACCAGGCAAATCTTAGTGACCCTGAAGGGAACCCCCATCACCACCTTTTATCTGGGTACCTAGGGTTCATACAACCTTAGGACGTATGTCTGAGCCATTGAGGTGTTTCACATGCCAAAAATACGACAGCCACCAGGCCAATTGCAAACAAAGGAAATGTGTTAATAAGGCACACAGTATCAAATGCGACAGGTGCTAGCAAAAAAGCGACCCGACACTGTTCCTGCTCCCTCAGTCACTGCAGTGGCAACAGCTTTGGGGAAGTCCAGCGAGAAGCCAGTTCAAGTCGCCATGATGGCAATGACTCAGACTGCTGCAGTCCTGATGGGAAAGAAACTGGAAGCTTCCAAACCAACTCAGGGCGAGATTCCCCTCTGCGCAACCAGATGAATCTGTAAGGTCAAAGCCAGACTGCATAGCCAAAGCCTAACCTTAAGCAAAAAAACAAAACATAAAATGACAGACCTGACAGAGGCTCTCCATATCGAAGTAAACCATACAATAGAATGCCAAAACACTTTGGTGTAGATTTCTCAATCACCGAGGACTTCAACATGGAGTTGTCATGTCACACCATCACTGGGACATTTGAATCTGGAGAAGAATACACCAATGCCGAAAACGATAAAGTGTCATAGAGTATCCATGGGAAGGGGTCCTAGACCTCACCTTCGCCACTACAACAATGGAGGCGAATTTGGTGTGTTGGTCCAGCCCAAAGACCACAGCACAATCCCAGATGAAAAGCAGGCAAGACCAACTGGCAAGACTTCCAGGCAACCTCTCAGACCATCCCTAAAACTCGGTCATGGTCCAGAAGTCACGAAGATTCCTGGTACTATACTGACGAGATAAAGGAGATTAACCCCAGAGTGAACATTTGCAGGATACTATTCCAAAGGCAAAGAACCCATTACAACCGATCGTCTTTCTTCTCAGCTGCCTGGGCAAGACAGCCGTGATAATGGCACTAAACCAATTTGAAAATAGGGATTCAACACCTCACAGGTTTATGAGGCTTGGTATAGCACAAAACATAGCTAAGCTCTTAAGTATAATCTGCACTACTCCCACTGTCATAGTATTCCTCGCTTTGGTGAAGGCCTTTGAACCAGCAAGTCCTATTGCTATTCAAGAGCCCTCATATATATGGGAATCAGAGGTAGATTCTTATTTCAAGGGCAGAACAGTTAGATTCCACATGCCACTAGAAAATGGAACACCACAGGATGAGATCCTCAGTCCTGCCCTTTTCAATAGCCTTGTCTTGCATCCTCAACATACAGCTTCCTGGGCAGTGCAAGATCATCTCTTATGCAGACGACCTTGCAATCATCTCCACTAGTAGATACTGTCTAAGAAGAGCACAGCGCTGTTTGGACCTTGTGTCCGAGGAGTGTTGTACAACAGGTCTAATGATTTCAGCAACAAAATCCAAGGTTATGGCTCTGAGACTTAATAAAAAGATAATAGCCACAAAACTGTCCAGGGGATGGGTCTAGAATAGGTCAAAGTCTTCCAGTACTTCGGGGTCTCGGTGAGCCACACACATATTCAAAAATAGATCCAGTAACTGCTTAACCAAACAAAGGCAAAAACCGGGAGACTCATCGGAACAAGACACAAATCACTAAAAGCATTCTATGTACATGCCGTCAATCCAATTGTGGACTATGCTTCTGGATACGGCAGCCAAGGTCATTTACGGGTGCCCCTAAGTGGACGCAGGTTATTAACCTTCTCATGGAGGAAAATCTGCCCCTGGACACATTTAATCTAATAGCAGCAGAGTTCACTTATCAGATCATCCAGGCCCCAGGAACATATACATGGGGCAAAAAGAGCTCAGACGCCTAGAGCAAAACTAAGCTGTTTGCAGACAACCATCTGACACAATATATTACTACACTTTCAGCTCAAAAATCACCTGCTTGCTAAGGACATGGACTCCCCTCACCATATTGATCCCTGCCCGTGGGCACAGACCTTGATTAAGTTCTGTCATAAAAATAACATTGAATAGTCTAAATGAAGAAGCACAACGGGTCATTGCAGTTATCCCTCCTCCAGGTAGTACAACCTACTTAATAGATGGGTTGGTGGATTCCATAAGCCACACTGCAGGCGGCGGCTTTGCAGCAAGTGATGCCACAAAATACATGAGTGACTGACAACGCCTCCTCGCTCCAAGCGGAGTCAGATGCGATCATGGAAGCCCTAGACCACGCGTCCTAAGAGAAGGACATGCGGCCATACATTCAGCCTGTAAAGCAGCCATTGCCAGCACAGCATGTTCAACGGCATCTACCTCCTGACCACCATAGCGTAGAGAATTCGTGCTCTGGGTATAATTATAAACTGGGTCCCAGGATAGAAGTGGCTGAGATGAGAATGCTGAGCGGGATGTTCGGGGTCACATGAAAAGCGAAGATCTAAAATGAATTGATCAGGGAGACAGTAAAAGTATTTGAAATTTCAACGAAAGCCAAAGAAAGAAGACTGCAATGGATTGAATATGTTATGAGAAGGGAAGATGAATTTGTATGTATAGAGGTCATGAAATTAAAGTAGAGGGAATGAAAAAAAGGGGAAGGCAGAAGTTAGGATGGAAGGATAAAATATCAAATGACATGAAGGAAAAGAGCAAGTGAATAAGATGTACAAGACAGAAGATGGGGAAGGCGGACTAAAACAGTGATCCCATATAGAAATGGGTATAAGATGAAGGTAAAGAAGACACCTATTCCTTCCATGTAAAACTACATTGATTAGTCCTATTTACATCAGAGACATGCGTTTGAAAAAATGTATGGTGCCTGTTTTTTTCTTTGAAATCGATTTATATATGTTGAGATTAGCAAAGGTCAAGGTCTAATGTTGACAAATGATTCCCAGTCGAATGACGGAATTGCGAGCAAATTTAAGATATTTTCAAACCTTTGACCGGAAAAGCTTAGTTTATAAGACTCAAAAGCCTTAAATTTCATAAAAAGGCACTTTAAAGCTTCATCTTTGGTAAAGCCGCCTTTACCTACGAATTTGGAATTACAGGAAATTTCGAGAAAGGCCTCAATTTTGACTTAGCTAATTTTAATATGGGTAGCATAACCTAACGGTCTTAAGGCTCGTGGCGTGGATTGAATTTATTCCTCTGCTGAGTTTGTGACAAATATACTATGGGCATAAAAAACATTCTTAACCAATAACTTTTTATTCTATGAACAAAAGACAAGTGACATATCACAATGCAAAGCTTAGCAATACACATTTTATGATTAAACAAGGAGTGCTCACTACTGCTACTTTAATTCATAACTAAGTTAACACTGCACCCTCTCTTTTCCTACTAGTTATAAATCAATGAGCATTATTATAAGCATAGAAACATTCATGAGACAGGATCGAGACACTCGCCCCATTCTACAAGGTATCATTTCACTATTTTACTTGTATTTAAACTATCGATCACTCCCTTCTCAAACTTCTCTTATCTTTATGCATGGGGCGAGACCAGGATGTCTTAAATATCACAATTCATTACACAGTGATTCTATAATGAAGCCAATTGACTTATCCAGCAGTACGTCTATAATATCTGGGTAAAGCACGACCTTTAATACTAGCACTTGACATACTTGTCCATGGGGCAAGAGACTGGCGTCGTCTGACCAGACAGTGACGGTATCCAGATTGCCTTCCCCCCCATGGAATTGTTCGCCATTCATAGATGATCATTATAATTTACTTGATTGGCTATAACACCAAATTTTGCTACATTGATACTTCATAAAATAAAAATACGTTAATAAACGCCTTCGGTGGTATCCATAGATCTTTACGATAAGAACCAACGCGTCTTCTGATTGTCGAATAAATGTAGATCTTCACGTATTCATAAGATATATAAATGCTTATGCAGGAAAAGAGAAAATATTGCAGTCTTGTAACCCAGCCTATATGGCAAACATCTGTCACAGTCAGTGCTCAAGTAAGCCTAATGCCTGTATTTTTAGCCACGTGATGGCAGTGAAGCATCCGGATCCAATGGATTAAGCTAAGGCACTTTAAACATGACAATGTTAAGTTTAAGCTTTTGGCACTTCTGTGTGAACTAGGGTCAACCTAGTTACTTCCTTGGAAGTAACAAAACAGGAGTCATTGTGATACCTGGGTATTAGCATATCCATAATATAAAAATGGTGAAAGTATATTATTGACAAAAATCTGGAATCAAGCAGACATATACAACCCAGCTTGAGCTTAGGTACTTTGCACTTCGACCACGTCAATGGTAAGTTCCAGGAGGTCTATGCACTATGTGTAAACTAGGGACCACCAGACACTTGGTACTAGACACTTGGAAAGACCATAATTAGGGTACTTTCAAGAAGCTCTATGCACAAATGTCTGTGCTAGGAGCACCAGATAATGGATGACCTTCCTTGGAAGTAACAAATCAGGTTTCAGTGTGATCTAAGGCCATCCACATACCTAGATTACATAATGTATCGCTCAGCTCTCATCACTCAGGGATGGCTCAAAATACTCCGAGTAAAATAATATTCAGATGTAGTTTCCATGTAATTTTAGTTAACAAAACCTGTAAACAATGATTTCCAACTAGTAAATATTGTCAACAAAGTTAATTCCATATCAGTAAGAGTACAGACATAATCAAATACAAGATCAATTCACTTACATCATGGCACCTTGCCCCTGAATGATGGTATTAATACTGTTACAAAAAGTGTATTATAATCATGTGTGTGTTCGTGGCGATGAAAAAGCCCGCCAAAACGCGCCGTTGCGTGATTGGCTGCCTGCAAGGTGGGACGAGAATCCGGCGTCGTGATTGGCTCCAAGAGGGGAGTGGCGGGCTGTTCGAGAAGAGATCTGAGAGAGCGGGGACGGTACGTGACTGTAGCTGCGATCTCGATTGTGCTACTCTCTCTAAGGAGGAAACAGAGACGGAATAAGGTGATTAAGCTGTGCGTATGTGTGAGGTGACTGCCTTTCCCTGGTGAGAATTGATTAGTTCCTGCAAATAAACTTTGTGGCCCGCCAATAAACCGTGGATTGCTACTTGTTTGTCCTTCACCCCCGCCAACTTCATTTAATGCCCTGAGTGCGAAAACACCCGTCAAAGGCTGCTCACCGAGCCAAGTGGGACAGGCAGTTAAAGAAATGTAGCATCCTGCCATATAGGGTGGGATGTGTGAGGCACTTACACTTGGGAATCTGTCTATGTTACGTAACAATACAATGCTGCATACCTCACTCAAATTCAGCCTGACCTCGGTCTGTAAATCATCATGTATAAATTGAGCATAATACAATGCTAGTAAAATATAAATGCATCCTTACTTCCACTATGACATATAGTTATATCCCAGACACTGACATTTAAATTTCCACAATATATCCCCACATTATATTAAATCATTGTTCCAGACTTCACCAAAAATTCACAATTTTATCATCAATATACTCAAGACTAAAATATATTCAAATAACGTTCCTACCTGTTATTTACAAATCGTAATCTGGCAAATTCAAGACTTCCTATGCCGAGGGCAGTCATAAGGGGAAAGGCTACATCAGTAGCAACTCGAGGTATCATGGCGTCTGTTTTGATGATTATTCAATGGAAATAAAGCCATTAAGGTGCTGTCACACTATTACTTTTTCCTTCAATTTTTTTTTACAATTTTCTGAAATTTTGTCCATTTTTGAGCGAATTGTCGATTTTCCAGCCAGACAATAATGATCGTTTCCGTCTGAAAACCTTTCCGTCAACTTTCTTAGCCAAGCATAGTCAAATCAAGAGCTATATTCGAGAATGTTTGTATTTATGTTCAATAAAACTGTCAAAAAGTTGACGGAAAAGGTGCTAGTGTGACAGCACTTTTAAAACCATTATTTTCCATCCTCTTGAAAATTGAAGAGACCAAAATGAACGACCATATTCACAAAGTATCTGTAAATTATGATGTCATCAAAATAAACCCCATGTACTTTTTTTTTCCTTAAATAGAATCAGATGCCATGGCACCTCGAGTTGCTACTGATCTAGCCTTTCCCGTCATAAGTACCGCTCATTTCGAATTGTAAACAACGCTTCCTAGTGGCAGAAGAAATTCTCAATGCGCCTTTTTCCATAACTAAACAATGTAATTTCTTCAGAACTTAAATTCTATAACCTCCTTTACAAACTATTAACAATATTATAAAATTGGACATTTCAAATGTTGACAATTCTCAAAATGAATACATCCTTCTCATAAACAATATAACACAAAATCCAATATCATTCATAATGATACAAATAAAATTCACCACCATTTACAAAATGATACACACTATTAGCATATCCAAAATATAAAACATTGTGATCTATCAGTGATGATCCCCCTACTCCAACTGAGGTTAGGGAGGCCATCTCTAAGCTGAAGGATGGGAAAGCTGCAGGTATATGCAATATCCCTCCTGAACTGCTAAAGCCTGTATTTAGCTTTGGGTAGTAAGCCAATGTAATCTACACATAACAGTAAGTTCAAGCTCTTGATACTTCTATGTGAGCTAGGGTCAACCAGATACCCGGCTGACCTTTCTTGGAAGTAACAAAACAGGTTTCAGTGTAAACTAGGGCCATCTACGTACCTGGGCAATCTTAAGCATATCGCAATATAAAACATGGTGTTAGCATCTTAAAATAAAACATGGATTAGCATATCCTTAATATAATACATGGGGTTAGCATGTCCTTCATATAAAACATGGGGTTAGCATGTCCTTGACGGGAATCTGGAATCAATCAAACATGCTAACCAGCTTCCTTGGGTTAGTTTTTATATGGACAGGTTAAGCTTAGGTACTTGACACTTGGAAAGACCATAAACATGGTAAGTTCAAGAAGCTTTTGGCACTTTTTGTGAGCAAGGGAACAGGGGCGGGTCTAGATTTTTCTAGGGGGGGGGGGGGCACTTCCATATTTATATTGTACAGTTACACAATGTTTATACTTTCATCTTGCTGTGTGTGTATTATATATTATGTATTAATATTGTGCAAAAGCCCCGCCTTTGCTAGGGACAACCAGATAACCAGCTGGCCTTTGTTGGAAGTAGCAGAATAGGCTTCTGTCCGAGCTAGGACCACGCAGGTACCTGGGCAATCTTTCTTACTAGTAGCATATCCTTACTATAAAAATTAGCATATAATGTAAAACATGGGGGATAGTGATAGCATATCCTTAATGTAAAACATGGTGATAGCATATCCTTAATGTAAAACATGGATAGCATATCTTAATGTAAAACATGTGATAGATATCCCATGGTATAGCATATAATATAAAACATGATAGCATATCCTTAATAAAACATGATAGTGATAGCATATCCTTAATATAAAACATGTGATAGCATATAATGTAAACATTGATAGCATATCCTTAATGTAAAACATGATAGTGTAAAACATGGTGATAGCATATCCTTAATGTAAAACATGATAGCATATCCTTAATGTAAAACATGTAGCATATCCTTAATGGTGATAGCATATCCTTAATATAAAACATGGTGATAGCATATCCTTAATATAAAACAATAGGTGATAGCATATCCAATGTAAAACATGTGATAGCATATCCTTAATGTAAAACATGGTGATAGCATATCCTTGAGATATGCGACATAGAATGCAGAGACATTTTTTTTTCTTACAATCCCGAAGCCATTGTAACATAAAGCAAACTTCTCTATCAGCCCTACATTGTTATATTAAATGGAAGCCAAACCTTTCACCCGACTACATTTCATCATCCTTGTTACACATAAAGCAAATATTGTTCGGGAATCCATTGAAACTGACGGAGCTCTAGGTCGAAACGAGTTGAGGAAAGAGCAATCTTGTGTCTGGCTTGGCGATGCACATTTCATGGTTTCTTCAGATCATGTGTAGTCAGGGTTGCCGAGGCGGGGCTGTGACGGGAAAGATGCTATTAATACAAGTTCCCTCCTTCATTTCGTTAAAGTTATCCAAAAAATTACCAGGTCTTTTCTTGTGAGCATTACAAGAAGGAAGCTGTAAAATTACATAATGATCACACATTAAAGCTTATTACCTTTTTGCCTGTGGGTGTGTTAGGTTGTTCACCAGCTTTCTGCTTCTTCACTTCAAAACCATCTGTGGATACATGTGAATGTGTTTACTGTAGGTTTAGTTCCTTCTTTATCAAAATGAAACCCTCTCATTTAACATTGTAGGTGGAACTAGCATACAGAACATAGCGGGCAGTGATGAGCATCGGTACACATTTCCTAAGGCAATACCGATACATAGGTATTTGAAAACTGGCGCGAGAGACACTGAATCGGAGAAATAGTGAGTCAGAGATAGAAAAAGAAAAAGCGAGAGAGGGAAAGGAGAGGGTTGAGGCATTATCTGTAAGAATGAAGGATTTTTTGGGAATATATGAATAAATAAGAAAATGCTCATTTATCAAATACGTTTTTTTCACTCTGAAAAGTTTGAAACACAGGTTACTCATTGGTCTATGAACTTTGACGATCGTCATAAACTTAGTTATTCTCACCATCATATTACTGTTAACATTATAGGTGCTGGTAACGTTAGTTAAGAGAGCCTTCACTGCTAGATTTGTGTTCACCTGGCTACCAGACCTGAATGAATACTCTAGATATCTCCCCCCCCCCTAAATTTTCAAAGATCTTAGGTAATTATTTGGAGTTAAATACCTTGACTTTCAATACATTGCCTTAACCACGCAATTCATAGGTGACCTTGTTATGGGTGCCATCAGTATCCAGCGAACTATCAGCGGCCTTCGCATACATCCTCTTGATCTATATGTATCCCGGAGCTGCCCAACTCTAATGGTGGGGGAGGATCATTCTTTTAACCAAGAGCCACGCATTTCGCCCTCATTTAGGTGGAGGAATTTGGACCAAAGCGAATTTCTTTTGGCCATTTACTGAGAGATATCGGTCCAGCTCTTGTCTTCTGTCACCTTTGTAGACTTGAGAGAGGAAGGTGACTGTTAGGCCAGTGAGAATGACGATCAGAAGAACCACCTGGCAAGACTCGGAGTTTCCAGCAGAGGCTAAAATGATGACATAGCCATGAGTAACGTCAGAGTGCGGATGGGAATTCAGGTATAATGTGCTGACTAATGACAAATTATCAGAGGTAATTTCATTAGGTCGTTAAGGGATATTCTTCCTCTCTGATTATTTGTTTCCTCGGTAAATTTCTGTAATGATATTCATGAATTGGCGCTGTGTCTGCAATGGCACATGTTTGCTGTCTGGGTAGCGTGGTAGGGTCAGTCAGTTCATTTGTGTACGGAAAGTTCATATCGAAAGGCAATCACTGAAAACGAGGTCATGTGACAGGAACCCTGAGAAAACCTTCCAAATCAAATGACAAATTCAATGCGACTTGCATGACTTGGCAGTTTTAATGTCTTGCGGGGTGGCTTGAATTTATTCCTGACAGAAAAAATAAACAGCTGGTATTTTATGGTGATATGTGATATCCTAGCTATAATCATAAGAAAACTAAGGACTATTCTTTAATACTAACTAAATCAAATTCTAGAATTAATCCCCCTTATTATAAATCAATATCATGAAAAATAGATAAAAGAAAAACAAAAGTGAGATAAGATCGAGACCCCCCCCCCCCCCCGCTCCTAGTACCTTCCCATTTCCTACACTCTAGCCCTTAATATTTCGGTACCTCCATTTGAGCTTCGTTAAACATTTCATGAATTTAAAAAACAAACCATGATGGTCTAGCAATGAAGGCAATTTATACAAATATAAATAACCATGGTCCCGAGAGAGAGAGAGAAAAAAAAAAATCCCCAAGCACACCACTCCACGGAGGAATAGGCAATCGATCTTTCTAATTTTAACGATTTTTCACAAGAACTATTGTTCCATGTCCAATTAATTCCTTGTTTCCTAATTCCGTTGCTTTACCAAGCCAAAAAAATAAATATTTTTCTTCTGTGAACAATAGGCTCGCAAGAAACATGGTGAATGGGTCGACTTATTTCTCTCAATCCCCCCCCGCTCTCTCTCTCTCTCTCTCTCTCTCTCTCTCTCTCTCTCTCTCTCTCTCTCTCTCTCTCTCTCTCTCTCTCTCTGCTTGCCCCTCTCTCTCTCTCAATCTGTGTGTGTGTGTGTGTGTGTGTGTGTGTGTGTGTGTGTGTGTGTGTGTGTGTGTGTGTGTGTGTGTGTGTGTGTGTGTGTGTGTGTGTGTGTGTGTGTGTGTGTGTGTGTGTGTGTGTGTGTGTGTGTGTGTGTGTGTGTGTGTGTGTGTGGTGTGTGTGTGTGTGTGTGTGTGTGTGTGTGTGTGTGTGTGTGTGTGTGTTGTGTGTGTGTGTGTGTGGTGGTGTA
>NW_020869213.1:62500-66558 GCF_003789085.1 Penaeus vannamei
TTTTTTATGTTGTTTTCTTTTTCGTTTCTTTTTCTTTTTCGTTATTTTTTTTTCTTTTTCTTTCTTTTTCGTTTTTTTTCGTTATTGGTTGTTTTCTTTTTCGTTATGTTGTTTGTTTTCTTTTTCGTTATGTTGTTTTTTTTTCGTTATGTTGTTTTTCTCGCTTCTATTATGCTGTTTTTTTCCGGCATATTTCTTTCATGTCCTTTATGCTGCTTTCGACTTTGTTACAGTACTGACTTTAGATCGATAGATAAATCGTTATGCATTAGATACTGGTACTGATAGATAGATAAAGATAGATAGATAGATAAAGGAATAGAATTGCAGAGACATACAGACTAAGAAAGAAATGATATGCACACATTTTATATATATTTATAATTAATATACATACATATAATATATAAATATATATATATATATATATATATATAGTATATATATATATTATATATATATATATATATGTGTATGTGTGTGTGTGTGTGTGTGTGTGTGTGTGTGTGTGTGTGTGTTGTGTGTGTATGTGTGGTATATATATATATTATATATATATATATATATATATATATATATATATATGTGTATATATCTTTCTTTTTCTTCCCTCCCTCATTCACCTCTCTCTTCTCTTCTCTCTCTTCTCTCTCTCTCTCTCTCTCTCTCTCTCTCTCTTCTCTCTCTCTCTCTCTCTCTCTCTCTCTCTCTCTCTCTCTCTCTCTCTCTCTCTCCTTCTCTCTCTTCTCTCTCTCTCTCTCTCTCTCTCTCTCTCTCTCTCTCTCTCTCTCTCTCTCTCTCTCTCTCTCTCTCTCTCTCTCTCTCTCTCTCTCTCTCTCTCTCACTCTCTCTCTCTCTCTCTCTCTCTCTCTCTCTCTCTCTCTCTCTCTCTCTCTCTCTCTCTCTCTCTCTCTCTCTCTCTCTCTCTCTCTCTTCTCTCTCTTTCTTTCTCTCTCTCTCTCTCTCTCTCTCTCTCTCTCTCTCTCTCTCTCTCTCTCTCTCTCTCTCTCTCCTCTCTCTCTCTCTCTTCTCTCTCTCTCTCACTCTCTCCTTTCGCTGTACCTGTTTAATATTTCCACGCTTCGTGCTGCGGTGCAACACGTAAGGATCGTGACTAGTGACATCAGAACGCCAAATGCTTCATATGCCGTTCCGGATACTTGAGTTCGAGCACGTATCATGTCCAACCAGTGGGTTTCCTCCTCCCTCTCCCTTCTCTCCCTCTCCCTGCTCCCTCCCTCTCCCTGCTCTCCCTGCTCCCTCTCCCTCCCCTCCCTCTCCCTCCTGCTCCCCCTCCCTCCTCCCCTCCCTCCCTCTCCCTGCTCCCTCCCTTCCCTCTCCCTCCCTCTCCCTTCTCCCTCCCTCAGGAAATGCGGGGTTTAGCCTGAGAGCGAGTAAGGGGTTCATGAAGCGACGAGTGACACGCAGAAAAGGGAATGAATGAGAATGAATATCGTTCATATTGTAAGGGATATATCTGCACGGTTTCGATTGCGGTTCGTCAGAAGTGGATCAGGGAAATAACTGCCACTGCAACGTTCTATTCTAATGCGTAAGTTAATATGTGGAGAAACGCTGTTTTAAATTTATGCGCAAATTCCACTTTTCGGTGACTAACCATAAACTTACGAAATATTGTAGAAGTTCGCGTAAAAATCAGAGGCTTTCTATTATGGGAATAAACTTTTTTCATTATATTGGAATTTTTAAATCTCGTTACTAGTCTTTTAAAGTGGCCCCATGTGCATGTATTTAAATGTGATCCAATCGATGTTATGTGGTACTGGCTTAGGGTGACTGAGTTTCACATTTCTATTTGGGAAATGTTATATATCTACACTTTTATACTATCTTATTTGTATCACCTATTTTATTTCCCGGGAAATGGTGTTATATCTCTACACTTTTATACTATCTTATTTGTATCACCTATTTCACTCTCCGTATTTGTTTGTTTGTTTGTTCATCATAAGTAATGAGTAATGTTCATAAAATATTCATTATAATGTACAATAGTTACCCCTTTCAAGTAGATTGGAAAGGTCTACCCTACAAAAGTTAAAAGAAAATGTACGATTTTCGTTTTCTCTTTTCTCGAGCTAGGTCTTAGGAATATTTCTTCGCGAAAAGAATGAAAGAAAAGGAAGACAAAGATGTGTCTCTGTGTGTGTGTATGTTGGTATGTGTGTATTTCGAAATATTTACGTAAGGAAATACAATTACAAAGAGTGTATTGATGCAAAAACATACTGAAAATATAGGATACACATATCAATAGGTATCATTTTAATATATATCAAATGGTAAATTCACCATTTTATGAAATTATGTGCCATATATCACGTTTAATGGTGTTTGTTATATGGCACATTTATTATATTTATCTATTTATACTATTAACCAGTTGCATGCAGAGTGAGAGGGAAATAAGATAGTGAATTTTTAATTTATATTTAAATCGAATAAAGTGTTTCTTTGATGTTTTCATCCATGTTCATATATTCAAAATATCCCCCTTTCTCATAATATTTCTCAGTATTAGGTCTATTTAGAAGCAAAATAAACAGCGTGCGATAGCAAAGAATATCCGTTGTAACAAATGGAATTAAACTAAATCATGATAGTTATAATCATATTACCACAATCAGTAGTAGGAGAATCAATGGTGATAGTGTATTTGGTGGTATCGTGGGTACAATTTCGCCATTATCACTACTATTCCCATCCGTTATGTTATCTTCTTTTTTGCTATATTGTTTTCTTTTTTTTGCTATGTTGTTTCCTTTTTCGCTATGTTGTTTTGTTTTCTGTTATGTTTTCTTTTTCGTTATGTTTTCTTTTCTGTTATGTTGTTTTCTCTTTCGTTATGTTTTCTTTTCTGTTATGTTGTTTTCTCTTTCGTTATGTTTTCTTTTTCAATATGTTGTTTCCTTTTTCTTCATGTCGATTTCTTTTTCGGTATATTGTTTTCTTTTCTGTTATTTTTGGTTTATTTTTCGTTGTGTTTTCTCTTCTTTTTCGTGATGTTTTCTTTTCTGTTATGTTGTTTTCTTTTTCTCTATGCTGTTTTCCTTTTCGTTATGCTGTTTTCTTTTTCGGTATATTGTTTTCTTTTCTGTTATTTTTGGTTTATTTTTCATTGTGTTTTCTCTTCTTTTTTCGTTATGTTTTCTTTTCTGTTATATTGTTTTCTTTTTCGTTGTGATTTCTTTTTTCGTTTATCTTGGTTTCTTTTTTCGTTAACTTAACGATTATAATTATATTATTTATAAATTATCCACGGTTCTCTTTATTGTCTGTTATCGCTATTACTGTTATCATCATCATCATCATTATCACTAATAGTATTATGTTTCATGTTCATCAAAACTGTTATAAATATTCGTGTAATTACTATTAACATTTCTTTCGTATTTATTATTATCGTTTTAAGTTTTCATGATATTATTAATGTTATCCTAATTATTATCTATTTTTTTTCATTATCTACTTGATGTTTTATAGAAATTTAAATCAGTTATATACACTGACACAGTTACATTTACATGCTAATGTTACACGTGTCATTAATTTACATATTATGACGTATACGTGGATATAAACATGGACAGTGCGAATCCATCTCTCTCTCTCTTTCTCGATTTCTTTTTCCTTTTTCCTCTTTTTTTTTTTAAATCTCCCTTCTTACCCCTTCTCATCTCCTGTCTCTGTCCTCATCCTCTCTCTCTCTCTCTCTCTCTCTCTTATCCTCTCTTCTTCTCGTCTTCTCTCTCTCTCCTCTCTCTGTCTCCTCTCTCCGTACGTTCATCTTTTCTCTTTACTTCTTCTGTCCTTCTTATCTCTTGTCCTCTCTCTCCTCTCTCTCGGGCCTCAGTCCTCTCAGTTCGCTCTCCTCATCGTCATCTCTCACTCATATTCAATTTCCACTCATCGGTCTCAGTATCGCCCGACGTCTCATCATCTTTCATCATCTTGGTCTATCCTCTATCTTCTCCTCGAATCTCTCTCTCTTCTACTTCTTTTCCTCTTAACAATATTCCAATTCTTTTGCTCTCACT
>NW_020869213.1:71958-89458 GCF_003789085.1 Penaeus vannamei
GCCACCCCTACAGCCTCTCCATGCCCTAATCCTTCCTTACCACCCTACAGCCGCCTCCACCCCGCTGCCCTTCCTCGTCACTCTACAGCCCCCTTTGCCCTCCTCCCCGCTCCTCTCTCAACAGGCCAACTCCCCCCTACTCCTTCCTCGTCCCCTCTACAGCCCCCTTCATCCCCTAATCCTTCTTACCCGCAGCCTCTACAGCGCCCCCTCCACCCCCTCTACTCCTTCCTCGTCCCTCCTACAGCCGCCCTACGCCCCCTCCCTCCTCTCTCAACACCACTCCCCTACTCCTTCATCGTCCCCCCTACAGTCCTCAACCCCTACTGCCTTCCTTATCCCCCACCCCCCACCCCCTACTCCCTTCCTCGCCCCCGCTACAGCCCCCTCCACCCCGCTACTCCTTTCTCGTCCTCACTACAGCCTGCCCCCCACCCCACTTACTCCTTCCTCATCCCCCCTACAACCCCCCCCACCCCCTACTAATTCTGTCCCTCCCTACAAGCCCCTACGCCTTCTCCCCTCCTCTCTCTCACGACCAACTCCCCCCTATCCTTCGCTCGTTCCCCTCACTGCGCCCTCACCCCTACTCCTTCCTTATCCCACCCCTCCCCCACCCCCCTACTGCCTTCATCGTCCCCATCCTACAGCGCCCTGCCCATCCTCTCTCAACACCGAACTCCCCCTACTGCCTTCCTCGTCCCCCCTACAGCCCCTTTCCACCCCCTACTCTTCCTCGCCCCCCCTGCCAGCCCCTTCCACCCTTCTCGCTTTGTCCTCGTCCCCTACAGCTCCCTCCATCCCCCTAATCCTTCTGTACCCCACCCTACAGCTCCACCCCCCTGCTCCTTCCTCGTCCCCTCCTACAGCCCGCCTACGCCCTCTCCTCCTCTCTCAAGAAACAACCACCTCCCCTACTCCTTCCTCGTCCCCCCTACAGCCCGCTTCCACCCCCTGCTCCTTGTGCCTCGCCCCCCTACAAGGCCCCTCCCCCTCCTCTCTTCAACAACTTCCCCCACTGACCGACTTGTCCGCCCATCCTTAACAGACACAGGCCGAAGTAGATGCTATCTCTATGGGACTATCTTGGTAGATTTTCGTCGGGTGGAAACAAAAAGTTCTAATATTGCATAGTATATTGGGTTATAATGTCCTGATTCTTACTACACGAATCTCTCTTCTATCTCTCTCTCTCTCTCTATCTATCTATCTGTCTATCTATCTTATCTATCTCTCTCTTCTCTAAATCTCCTCTCTCTCTCTCTTTTCTCTCTTTCTCTCTCTCACTCTCTCTCTTCTCTCTCTCTCTCTCTCCGGTCATCTCTCTCTCTCCTCGTCTCTCTTTCTCTCTTTTCTCTCTCTTCTCTCTCTCTCTCTCTCGTCTCCTCTCTCTCTCTCTCTCTCTCTCTCTCTCTCTCCTCTCTCGACTCTCGTCCTCGTCTCTGCCCGTCTCCCCTCTCGCTCTCTCCCTCCTCAGCCGTCTTCTCTTCTTCGCTCTTCCTCCTCGGTGTCGCTCCCCGCCGTCCTCCTTCCCGTCGCGCCGCCTCGCCTCTCTCCTCTCTTCCTCTCTTTCCCTTCCCTCTCCTCGCTCGTCCTCTCCCTGAGTCCCCTCTCTCTTCCCTCCCCTCCCCGCGCCTCCTCTCTCCTCCCTCTCACTCCCCCATCCTCTCTCTGCCCATCTCTCCCCCGTCCCTCTCCCGCCTCCTCTCCCCTCCCTCCCTCTCCCCTCTCCGTCTCTCCCCTCCTCTCTCTCTCCTGCTGTCCTCCTCGTACTTCTCGTCCACTCGCCTTCTCTCTCTCCTCTCTCGTCCTCGTCCCTCTCTCCTCTCCTCTCGTTCACCTCTTCTTGCTCACATCTACGTCTCTCTTCGCCTCCCTCCCGTCCCCTCTCCTGTCCTTTTCTCTCTCTCCCTCCAGCTCCATTCGTACTCTTCTGTCTATCTATCTATCTATCTCTGGCTATTTATTTACCTGTAATGTTCCACTCTTTTTACTCTATACTCACAGAAACTCACCTTTCCTGACGGATACTAACCTCTCTACACTCAAAAAAAAAAAAAAAAAAAACTCAACTATGACCTTTTAATAACATCTACACCCAAAAAGAAAAAGTCACTATGACCTTTTATGACACTCGTTTGCAAAATTATACCGAGATTATAATCGGTTCCCGTTTAATCCTGTGTCATCTAAAAACCACCAGAATGATTGCGTGTCAGCCGAAACGCAGAGCCAGACATGACAGTATTTCTAAAGCGTCTCGTGCATGAAAAAAAAGGACTGTCAACAGGCTCTCAATGATGACGCATTTTCAGTTTTTCTTTTTTCTCCTCAGCCTACTTTTTTTTTTTTTTTTTTTTTTTTTTTTTTTTTTTTTTTTTTTACAATTCTCTTTTTTATCTCTTTTTATTCATCTG
The DNA here is from genome assembly GCF_003789085.1 of Penaeus vannamei. NCBI lineage: Eukaryota > Metazoa > Arthropoda > Malacostraca > Decapoda > Penaeidae > Penaeus > Penaeus vannamei. The sequence goes on from NW_020869213.1 coordinate 74,376, forward strand.
TTGTATTTTTTTTCTCTCTCCTTGTCTTTTTCTTTTAATGGAATTCTTTTTTTAAATTCTAGTTTTATCTAAAATGGAATTTTCACTTTTTTTGCAAGAGCATATTAAGTAAGCAGAAAAAGGATGGATGATAAAAAAATAAAAAAACAAAAAAAAAAAAAACGGAAACAGATTTTAAAAACAAAAGGAGAATCAATTTAGAGTCAGGTTAGGGATAAGTCAAGTCCTAAAGTGAAATNTTTCATTATATTTATGATTCCTAAAATAATAAATATTATTATCTAGAAAGGATATTTTACAAAAGCAGTATTTCCGCTATTGTTGTTACCGTTATCAATGTTGCATTTTACGGTCTTTCTTATCAATATCAGTATCATCAGACGGGAATATTGAATGAATATCATTAACACTATCCTTAGCATTATGATCTTTATCATCATTACTATCATTATCATTATTTTCAATATCATCTTTATTATTATCCTTATCACTATCGTTGTAAATATCTAATCGTAAGCAATAATAGCATTATTGCCATCATTATAACCCCTACTGCAGTAATTATCATTACCTCCATTGCAATGACAATAATTGATGTAACCCATTTTGTAATCATTGTCATTAGAATAACCCCTATTGCCATCCTTGTAACTGCCATAACCCTATTGTCATCCTTGTAATTGCCATAACTCTTATTGCCATCATTGTAACTGCCATAACTCTTATTTCCATTATTGTAACAGCCAGATCCCTATTGCCATCCTTGTAATTGCCATAACCCTTATTGCCATCATTGTAACTGCCATAATCCTTATTTCCATTATTGTAACTGCCAGATCCCTATTGCCATCATTGTAACTCCCATAATCCTATTGCCATCATTACTACTGCCATAACTCGTATTGTCATCATTGCCACTGCCATAACCCTTATTGCAATCACCGTAACTGCTAAAACCTTCATTGCAATCACTGTAACTGCTAAAACCTTCATTGCAATCACCCTGCGCTAAACTGCTAAACCTTCATTGCCGGCTAAACCTTCATTGCAATCACTGTAACTGCTAAAACCTCACAATCAAACTGCTAAAACCTTCATTGCAATGCCATAAATGCAATCATTGTAAATAACATAACCCTTATTGCCATCACTGCAACTGCCATAACCCCTATCGCCATCATTGTAGTTGAAATAACCCCTTTTGCAATCAGTGCAATCTCAGACAGGAATAGTGCACATCGCCCTATTTTTGCAATCGTTTCAAACCCTCCTCTTTAGAATTCAATTTCGAAATCAGAAACTCCGAACATTAGCGGATTTCAGTCTGAAATTATGATCATGATTTATGATTTTCAATTCAGACTGGAAAATCGTTTATACACTGTACGTATATGTGTAAATATTTATGTTTACTGGCGTGAACACACACATACGCACACGGGTATTCAGAAGGAGGTGAATGATGATGATCATAAAGACTAATAATAATAATAATTATAAATTGACAAATAGATAAAACAGGAGAACAAAATAAATGAATAGAGAATGATAACCAATTAGATATGCGTGTTGATTAAAAGTACTTTTTCTAATGATATATGAGTAAAAAAAAAAAAAAAAAAAAAAATAAAGGAATGACAAATACATCAATGAGAAGTGAAAACAAATAAATGCACAAAGAAACAAATAAGCAGATAACTAAACAAATCATCATCAAATTATTATCATTATCGTTACTCCTATCTTTATTATTGTTACTATCATTATCATCATCATTATTATTATTATTATTATTATTACTATTATTATTATTATTATTATTGTTATTGTTGTTGTTGTTGTTGTTGTTGTTGTTATTATCATTATTATTATCATTATTATTACTATCATTATTATTATTATTATTATCATTATTAATAATATTATTATTATCACTATTATCATCATCATTATTATCATTATCATCATTACCTCCACTAACGAGGTTATATTTTTAGTCGCGTTGCTTAGTTAGTTAGTTTGTGATGAATAGATTTTTATGAAGCTTTAACCAAAGGTGTGTCTTAGATGCCAAATTTAGGTGATGATCCGGATCCAGAAATTAAAAAAAAATATCACGAGTAACATCTATTGCAAATACAACAACAACAAAAACGAAATTATTATTATTATTATTATTATTATTTTTTTATTTATATTTTTCTAACTTATATGCCATTAATTCTGGAGGTGATCCAGATTGTGATCCGGATTCTAGTTGTTATTATTATTATTCATATCATTATTGTTATTGTGATTTTATTACTATTATCATTATCATCGTTATCATTATTGTCATGATCATTTTCATTATTATTATTATTATTATTATTATTATTATTATTATTATTATTATTATTATTATTATTATTATTATTATTATTATTATTATTATTATTATATATTATTATTATTCATTATTATTATCATTATTAACAGAGGGAGAGGGGAGGAGGAAGGAGGAGGGGGAGGAGGAGGAGGAGAGGAGGAGGAAGGAAGGAGGAGGAGGAGAAGAAGAAGAAGAAGAAGAAGAAGAAGAAGAAGAAGAAGAAGAAGAAGAAGAAAAAGAAGAAGAAGAAGAAGAGGAGGAGGAAGAAGGAGAAAGGAGAAGAAGAAGAAGAAGAAAGAAGAAAAGAAGAAGAAGAAAAGAAGAAGAAGAAGAAGAAAGAAGAAGAAGAAGAAGAAGAAGAAGAAGAAGAAGAAGAAGAAGAAGAAGAAGAAGAAGAAGAAGAAGAAGAGAAGAAGAAAAAGAAGAAGAAGAAGAAAGAAAAGAAAAGAAGAAGAAAAAGAAGAAGAAAAAGAAGAAGAAAAAAGAGAAGAAGAAGAAGAAGAAGAAGGTGGAGGAGGAGGAGGAAGAAGTGGTGGTGAGAGAAAGGGGGAATGGGGAGATGAGGTAATAAAAAGAGAGGAGGCAGATAAGAAGAAGGGAATAAGATAATGAGGGAAATGGGAAGCGGGAAGAAGGGAAGAGAAGGAGGTGGGAGAAATGAGGAATGAGAAGATGTGAAGTAATAAAGAGAGAGGATAGGTGGGGGGAAAGGGGGAATGAGGAGAGATGAGGGAGTAAAGGGCAAGAGGAGAAAGAAAGAAACTGAGGGAGAGAAAATGAAATGTGAAAATATGAGGGAATAAAGAAAGGGAGAGAGAGGAGGTAGGAGAAAATGGGAATGAGGAGAGATAATAAGGTAATAAGGAGAGAAGGGAGGGAGAGGGAATAGGATGAAATAATAAATAAAATAGGAGAGGAAATAATAGATAAAATAGGAGAGGAGGAAATAAGAGAAAAGGGGGATAGGAGAGTATGAGAGCATAAAAAGAGGGGGAGAAGGAAAAGGAGAAAGCTATCGAAAATCAGGGGAAAGCAGAAGAAAGTGGGAAGAGAGGAAGGGAAGGGTAGAAAGATAGAGGGAACACAGAGAAAGTGGAACAGGAGGTAAGAGAAAGGAGGAATGAAGGGAGGGAAAAGAAGTAGGTGATAAAAATGGAATGGGAAGAGATGAGAGGATTAAATAACCTAAAGAGAAGGGAGGAAGGGGAGAGGAGAAAGAAAAAAGGGAAAAGGGCGAGGGGGAGGAGGAGGACGAAAAATGGGAGATGGGATAAATGATAAAAATGGTTGCAACAATAATGACAAGTAGAAAGCTTAGTAGATGTAGACGAATATAATATTAAGGCCTTTTTGACAGTAGATAAATAGAAATGAATGGTTGAATAGATAGATAAATATATAAAGGAGATAGATGAATAGACAGCCAAATAAATGAATAGATATAGTAAAAAACAAACAAATAAACAATTAAAATCAAATTAAAAAAAACAAAATAACAAATATAAGTAATTAGAAACTGTCACGATAGAAAGGTGAAGAAAATGAGGAAAATAAAAAAATGAAGGAATAGAACAAGAAAGAGAATGCTTAATATTATGAAGTCACGAGGTACGACTTCATAAATCCCCCCCCCCCCCCCCAGCGCGTGGGAGTGTCCGTATGTGCGTTCGTGTATGTGTGCGTGCAAGCTGGTGTGTGTGTGTGTGTGTGTTTGTGCGGGAAATATGTTTTTGTTGGTAGGCATGTGTTAACTTTTGTTCCTGTTTTAATATTTGTACAGATACTGACAAACTACCACGCACAAAATACAAACAAAATACAACAATAAACGCACACACAAAAAGAGAGAAACGAAGAAAATAAAAACCAAAAAACCAAAAAAAATAAATAAAAAAGAAGACAAATAATGAAAAACAAACAGGCAAATAAAATAGATAAAATCTATCCTCCGATTACGTTAACAGAGATAAAGAATGAAAAACAAATAAAGAAACAAATAAATAAATTACGCTGCGATCTCGACAATCTCCCTTCGCTGACTGCATCGATTGGAAGACGCGAGAAGCTGCTCTGTGTCTGTGTTTGTGTATTTGTCTGTGTCTGTGTGTCTGTGTATGTGTATGTGTCTGTGTATGTGTCTGTGTTTGTGTATGTGTCTGTGTATGTGTCTGTGTATGTGTCTGTGTTTGTGTCTGTGTCTGTGCATTTGTCTGTGTCTGTATGTGTTGTGTATGTGTCTGTGTATTGTGTCTGTGTATTTTGTCTGTGTCTGTGTTTGTGTCTGTGTATGTCTGTGTATGTGTATTTGTCTGTGTCTGTGTCTGTGTCTGTGTATGTGTATTTGTCTGTGTCTGTGTATGTGTTTGTGTCTGTCTGTGTATCATGTACTTTGTCTGTGTGTCTGTGTCTGTGTATTTGTCTGTGTCGTGTGTGTTGTGTCTGTGTTTTGTCTGTGTATTGTGTCTGTGTCTGTGTGTGTCTGTCTGTGTCGTGTATGTGTTTGTGTCTGTGTATGTGTCTGTGTATGTGTCATGATTTGTCTGTGTCTAGCTGATTGTGTCACGTTCTGTGAGGGTGTTGGAACGAGAGAGAAATTGAAAAAAAAAGGTAAATAACTGAATTAATACATTGGCGGGTCGATATTTGATTCAATTTAAGCACAGTGTGTATAAGTGGAGAGATATATAATAGGATAATGTTATATCTTATATAATGTTATATAATGTTATATCATTTCTTTGTGTAAGGTGATAGGTATTGCATTCTGGACCGATTTTCCGCCACGTTATTTCGCCTCACATAAGATTATCACTAAAATCGATATCGAGGCTTTTTCCTAACTGCTTCTACATCAGTTTTACGAGAAGCATGCAAAAATAACCCTTAGGCATATCTACATATCATTCTATATATGAAGCAAGATTATCGCTTTTTTTCTAACTGCTTCTACATGTTTTACGAGACGCATGCAAAAATAACCCTTAGGTATATATATCTACGTATCATTCCATATATGAAGCCTTCGCGATCTTTGAGATAATCCAAGACAAAAGTCCCAGCTATGCGGTACACTTAGTCATGTATAAGATGTCCATGTAACTCATAAGGAGATTATGCACCCGAGTATGATATATGTTTATGCAGATACTATTTACACTATTGCTCTCAGGATGTCGGTTCGTGAGTTTTATGAGCTAGAGTAGATATCTCATGAACCTCATCAGCATAACCCTCATACAAGTCGTTTAGCATAAAAGGACTTTCATCAATGGCAAGAATGAGAAACTGAATACGTTACGAGAAACACTGTCACTCGTGGGTGTTTAGGAATGTAACATAACTAAAAACAGTCATGAAGGTACCGCAGACTTTTGTGAAAGAAAGACTGTACTTGAAAATCTTGACTGCTGTTATTATTAAATGAAATCTCTCTCTCTCTCTCCCTTCCCCTCTCTCTCTCTTCTCTCTTTCCTTCTCTCTGTCTCATTCTCTCTCTCTCTCTCTCTCTCTCTGTCTCATTCTCTCTCTCTCTCTCTCTGTCTCTCTCTATCAAGTTTAAATGGTATGATTAATTCTTGGGTTTCAGCTTCGTTTCAGGCGTATCACTACCACACAGATTCTCAGGAAATATAATCACTATATGATCGCTGAAACTACATAAGGCAGTCTTATACCAACCGACATTCTTGCCTTTCGAAGCTTATCCACCTTTGACAATAGAGAAATATCATGAAATAGCAAAACACTATCAGGAAACTTCTTTTACTTCTTTTTCCAAGACCGAAATAGGCCAGGATGAAAGAGCATCGGATTGCAAAGTTGTGTCACACCAGACGAGGAGAATCTGGGCTTTCTCACGGGTCTCATGTTCGAGACAAGCGCACTTTGCTTTAAAGGAAATATAGGTAGGTTGTGTGTGGTTGTGTGAAGGTGTACGTATGAGTCCGTATTAGTGTATAGGTAGGTTGTGTGTGAAGCTGTACGTATGAGTGCGTATTAGTGTATAGGTAGGTTGTGTGTGAAGACGTATGAGTGCGTATTAGTGTATAGGTAGGTTGTTGTGAAGGCTGTACGTATGAGTGCGTATTAGTGTATAGGTAGGTTTGTGTGTGTATGTATGAGTGCGTATTAGTGTATAGGTAGGTTGTGTGTGGTGTAGTGTATGGTGCTGTATGTATGTGCGTATTAGTGTATAGGTGCTGTACGTATGAGTGCGTATTAGTGTATAGGTAGGTTGTGTGTGAAGCTGTACGTATGAGTGCGTATTAGTGTATAGGTAGGTTGTGTGTGGTTGTGTGCAGCTGTATGTATGAGTGCATATTAGTGTATTGGCAGGTTGTGTGTGGTTGTGTGAAGGTGTACGTATAAGTGTGTATTAGTGTATAGGTAGGTTGTGTGTGGTTGTGTGAAGCTGTACGTATAAGTGCGTATTAGTGTATAGGTAGGCTGTGTGTGGTTGTGTGAAGCTGTACGTATGAGTGCGTATTAGTGTATAGGTAGGTTGTGGTGTTGTGTAAGGTGTACGTGCGTATTAGTGTATAGGTAGGTTGTGTGTGGTTGTGTGAAGGTGTATGTATGAGTGCGTATTAGTGTATAGGTAGGTTGTGTGTGGTTGTGTGAAGGTGTACGTATGAGTGCGTATTAGTGTATAGGTAGGTTGTGTGTGGTTGTGTGAAGGTGTACGTATAAGTGCGTATTAGTGTATAGGGAGGTTGTGTGTGGTTGTGTGAAGGTGTACGTATGAGTGCGTATTAGTGCATAGGTAGGTTGTGTGAAGGTGTACGTATAAGTGCGTATTAGTGTATAGGTAGGTTGTGTGTGGTTGTGTGAAGTGTACGTATGAGTGCGTAGTGTATAGTTGTGTGTGGTTGTGTGAAGGTGTACGTATGAGTGCGTATTAGTGTATAGGGAGGTTGTGTGTGGTTGTGTGAAGGTGTACGTATGAGTGCGTATCAGTGTATAGGGAGGTTGGTGTGTTGTGTGAAGGTGTACGTATGGTGCGTATTAGTGCGGTAGGTTGTGTGAAGCTGTACGTATAAGTGCGTATTAGTGTATAGGTAGGTTGTGTGTGGTTGTGTGAAGGTGTACGTATGAGTGCGTATTAGTGTATAGGTAGGTTGTGTGTGGTTGTGTGAGGTGTAGGTGCGTATCAGTGTATAGGGAGGTTGTGTGTGGTTGTGTGAAGCTGTAAGTATGAGTGCGTATTAGTGTATAGGTAGGTTGTGTGTGGTTTGTGTGAAGGTGTATGTATAGTGCGTATGTAGTAGGTTGTGTGTGGTTGTGTGAAGGTGTACGTATGAGTGCGTATTAGTGTATAGGTAGGTTGTGTGTGGTTGTGTGAAGCTGTACGTATAAGTGCGTATTAGTGTATAGGTAGGTTGTGTGTGGTTGTGTGAAGCTGTACGTATGAGTGCGTACTAGTGTATAGGTAGGTTGTGTGTGGTTGTGTGAAGGTGTACGTATGAGTGTGTATTAGTGTATAGGGAGGTTGTGTGTGGTTGTGTGAAGCTGTACGTATGAGTGCGTATTAGTGCATAGGTAGGTTGTGTGTGGTTGTGTGAAGGTGTACGTATAAGTGCGTATTAGTGTATAGGTAGGTTGTGTGTGGTTGTGTGAAGGTGTACGTATGAGTGCGTATTAGAATAGGGTTGGTGGTTGTGTGAAGGTGTTGTATACGTAGTATGTAGTTGTGTGGGTTGTGTGAAATACTTAGTGTATAGTTTGTGTTGTTGTGTGAAGCGTATGAGTTATTAGTGTATAAGGTAGGTGTGTGTGGTTGTGTGAAGGTGCGTATGATGCGTATTAGTTATAGGTTGTTTGTGGTTTGTGTGAAGGTGTACGTATGAGTGCGTATTAGTGTATAGGTTTACTGTGTGTGCGTAGTGTATTTGTGTGAGTGACGTATAAGTGCGTAATTAGGTATTGTGGGAGGTTGGCTGTGGTGATTATGTGAAGGTGTACGTATGAGTGCGTATTAGTGTATAGTAGTTGTGTGGTGTGTTGTTGTGAAGCTGTTACGTATGAGTGCGTTATGTACGTATAGGGAGTGTGTGTGTAGAAGCGTGTACGTATGAGTGCGTATTATGTTATAGGTAGGCTGTGTGTGTTTGTGTGTACGTATGTAGTGTATAGTGATATTGTGGTTGTGTGTGTGAAGGTTTTACGTATGAGTGCGTATTAGTGTATAGGGAGTTGTGTGTGGTGTGTGTGAAGCTGTACGTAGAGTGCGTATTAGTGTATAGGGAGGTGTGTGTGTTTGTGTGAAGGTGTACGTATAAGTGCGTATATGTATAGGTTGGTGTGTGTGTGGTTGTGTGAAGCTTGTACGTAATGAGTGTTTTATTAGTGTAAGGTAGTTGTGTTTGGTGTGTGAAGGGTACGTATAGTGAGAACGTATTAGTGTATGTACGGGCCAGGAGCAGGAGAGTGAGTGAGCGTGGGTGTGAATAAGATATTAAGAAATGTGGGTGTGTATTTTCTCTCTATTTCTCGCTCAGTCTCGCTTGGTTAGTCCTCCTCTCCTTCTATCTTTGTCTTTCTCCATCTCGTTTCCCTCCTTCCCTCATTCCATCTCTCTCTCTCTCTCTCTTTCCTCTCTTTTAGCCCGTATGTTTCTCGTTCTTTCTCTGTCTGCCTGTCTGTCTGTCTGTTTGTCTGTCTCTATCTTTCTTGCTTTTTATCTTAAAGCCCTCTCTCTTCTTTGTCTCTTCTCCCTTTCTCTCCTTTTCATTCCCTCCCCCCTCTCTCCCACCCCCTTACTCTCCTGTCTCCTTGTCTATTCTCCCCCTCCCTCCACCCCCCCCCTTCTCTCCCTTTCGTCTCTCTCTCTCTCTCTCTCTCTCTCTCTCTCTCTCTCTCTCTCTCTCTCTCTCTCTCTCTCTCTCTCTCTCTCTCTCTCTCTCTCTCTCTCTCTCTCTCTCATTTTTTCCGTTATGATGAATGAACATTTTTTTAAAGTGGTCAGAATAACATTTCAGTTTTGTTATTCATCCTCAATATCCCTTTTTTTGCGCAAGCTTAATGTAGGTTATATCTTTAAATGCCTGTTATTTCCTGTATAGCTTGTTGCAATTTGGCCACGGTGCTTTTGATACTTGCTTTAAAGGTCAAAGTATCTCTCTTTCCTTTCCTCATTCTCTCTATCTCTCTGCCTTTCTCTCTCTCTGTCTCTCTGTCCAAATTACCTGTCTGTCTCTCTGTCGGTATGTCTATCTGTCGTCTATCCATATGCACATACACACACACACACACGACACGCATACACACACATACCCACATACACACACACACCCAAGCATACACACACACACACACACACTCACAAACACACACACGCAACACACGCCCCACACACGCACACATACACACACACCCACACCCACACCCACACACACAAACACACATATCTATCTACCAATCTACCTTTCTACATCTTTTACCATTATCATTTGCGTACAAATAAAACACCTCTCAAGATAACTGAATCGGCAGCTGAGGAACCCGGATGCAGAACCGCGTCAGGCGAGGGGTCTGCGAACACGTGGCCGGAGAATCTCGCCAAGATGATCAATGGCTCCCAATTAGCGGAGGGAAATTCCCCCACGCCCGCCCCTCCTCCTTTTCCGCCCCGTCGACACGTACGCCCTCGCGCGGCTGGGTCGACGTCGGTTCACTTGCTCGACTTCTCTCGCTACCTTCGTCGTGTTCCTCTCCTCTTCTGCTATTTCTTATTCTTTCCCTCTCTCTCCTCTCTCCTTCTAGTCAATGATTCCCCTCCTTCCGTTCCTCCTGATTATCCGTTCTCCTCCTCTTCTTTCTCCTACCTTTCCTTCGCTTTCCTCCTCTTTCCCTCTCTCTTTCCCCTTTCCAATTTGTCTGCCTTCTTTTCTTACTTTTGTTTACTCTCTTTTGTTAGATTTTACGAATCAGTGGGAGAGAAAAGAATCAGAATTAAACAGAAGAGAAGAAAGAGGGAGATAAAGATATGAGGACTCCGAAAAATTGAAGCGAGTGTCGAAAAGACAATAAACAAAAATAAAAAAATCTTGAAAAAACACACGGTGGCAATAACAACAAAAACGATAACGTGGATCATAACAATGATAAACATTTCCATAACATACCTGACTACCAGTAAAGCGAAATGGAAAACCTTAAAGGCATTTCATAACATCCATCAACGATTTGTATAAGTTGATCCCCTTTAAGAGGGATAGCCCCCCTTTTTACAAAATGTGAGACCTATAAGCATTACCTTTTTCGAAGCTTCGTAGTAATAGATGACATAAGACCTAATTGGAAATTCGACTCTTTATAAAGAACGAAATGAAGCAATATGTTACATAATTCTATACTAACATGAGAGAGAAAAGGGGGGGGGGGAGGAAAGAAAGAAAAGGAGAGAGAGAGAGAGAGACGAAGAGAGAGAGAGAAGAGAGAGAGAGAGAGAGAGAGAGAGAGAGAAGAGAGGAGAGAAGAGAGAGACGAGAGAGAGAGAGTGAGAGAGACAGAGAGATAGAGTAGACCAGAACCAAACCGAGTAAATAAAAGAGTATACAAGAAAATAACAGAAAACACATCGATAATAGAAAAAAGGAAAGAAAAAAAGAAATAGACGCGGGGGGGAAAATTTACACAGTGGTCTAGAACATTCTTCAGTGAATAGTACTCAAGTCAGCGCGCGAGCACTGCCAGTGCGCTGGTTTGGCCACTCTGAAGCAGTGAGCGTGAAGGCCGACTACACACACCATCATCTCGCAGTCAATGAGTGTTCCAGCTAGGCTAAGCCTGTGAAGTCCGCCTACGTGGAAGCGGTATAAATGTCGTGCGAGAGAGAGCAAGGTACACTATAGGTGTACAGAGCTATAGTCTCCAGACAGACATCGTTTCGTTGTGAATCGCCGTATAAAGGTATAGAGCACAGTGAGCTTTAAGGGCACAGCGGATGCCAGGTAACTGGGGACACTACTCCGGAGAGAAAGGTAGGAGGTAGGGAAGAGAGGAGGAGGATGGGAAGTGAACAGGAGTGAAGAGAGAGAGCCGCAACTCTCTGCTCAGAAATAAGAGTCATACGTCAGGCTATCTGTCAGCACGTCATAAAGATGGAGGGAGAAAACGGTAGGAGGAGGGGAGAGGAGGGAAGATGGGAGGAGAGAAGATTAAGAGGAAGGAAGGAGGAGGAAGGATGTAGAGAAGAAGGTAGGGAGAAGAGTAGAGTGGAAGGGAGAATCTGAGTTAGTAAGATAGGAGGGAAGAAAGGACACGATAGAAGATGGAAGGATTGGGAAAAGGGATTAGGAGGGAGGAGAGAGGAGGAAGGCTGAGAGAGTATAGGATGGAGGAAAGAGGAGGAAGGATGGAGAGCAGCAGAAAGGTAAGAGATTGGGGAAGGATGGAGATATTCGTGAGAAAGGTAAGGAGGAGGGTGAGCGGGAAGATGGAGGGGTACGGAGAAAGAAAGAGAAAAATACGAAGAGGAGGAAGGGTGAGGGTGAGATAGATAGGGAGAGTGAAGGAGAGGGAAGAGAGAAGCAAAAGGGGGGAGGCGAAATTAGGTGGAAGAGGAGGGGAGAAAGGAGGGAGGATCGTGCAGGGAGGAGGTAAGCCAAAGAGGAGAGAAGAGATACAGATATAGGGAAAGAGGAAGAGTAGAATGAGAAAATGGAGGAAAGAGAAGGAAGAAAAAAGGGAGGGAAGGAGAAGGAAAGGAGAAAAGTAGGAGGAGAAAGGGAGGAAAAAGGGGGAAAGGAAAAAAGGAGGAAAGAAGGAAATGCAGAAAGAAGAAGGAGAAAAAGGACGGAAGGAGAAAGAAGAAAGAGGAAGGCAAGAGAAAAGGAGGAAAGGGGGAAGAAGGAGAAAGGGAGGGAAAAATAAAGAAAGCGGGAAAAAAATGCATAAAAAAGGATAGCAAGGAGAAAGGAGAGAGAACGGGTGAAGGGATGAGAGGGAGCGGACGGGATGGAGGGAGGGGGGATAGTTGGAATGAAGGGGGAGGTAGAAGGGGGATAGAGGAGGGAGGGAGATAGTGTGGGGTGGGGGGATCTGTGACGTCAAAGGAGAGACGCGCCGGTTGACGTATGTGTCTTTTTTCGAAGGGAGAGGGAGAGGGGGAGAGGGGGCCAACTGCGGACATATGCAGGGGTATTTTTTCATTTTTTGTTTCTTTTTTGTTTTTTTTGTGGTTTGAATCCTTTTCAGATTTTTTTCCTTATTTACTGCAGATTTGATGGGGGATATGTTTATATATAAAGGTTTTATTCATTTTCTCTAAAGCTTTTAATCAAAAGTAAAATTCACTTTTGATAAATGTTTTCTAGCTTTTGTTCGAAGAGAAAACATGAAGTTTTTGCAATCTGTCAACACTATTCTTTCATTCTGTCATTCACGTTTTCAGATTTTCAAAAATACCTCTATATGTCTGTTTGTTTGTCTGTTAGTCTCTTTCTCTCTCTCTCTCTCTCTCTCTCTCTCTCTCTCTCTCTCTCTCTCTCTCTCTCTCTCTCTCTCTCTCTCTCTCTCTCTCTCTCTCTCTCTCTCTCTCTCTCTCTCTCTCTCTCTCTCTCTCTCTCTCTCTCTCTCTCTCTCTCTCTCTGCTCTCTCTCTCTCTCTCTCTCTCTCTCTCGCTCTCTCTCGCTCTCTCTCGCTCTCTCTCGCTGTCTCTCGCTCTCTCTCTCTCTTCCTCTCTCTCTATCTCTCACTCTCTCATTCATCTCTGTCTGTTATTGGTCTCTCTCTTTCTTTCATCTGTTATTGAATGCATGCATATCTGTGGATTATCTATTTCTTTACATGTATAAATGGGCACCTAATACCTATTTATGTNTCTCTCTCCCTCTTTTTCTCTCCTCTTCTCTTCCCTCTTCTCTGCATCTCTCCTCTTCTCTCTCGCTCTTCCTTCTCTCCCTATTTCTCTCTCCTCTCTCTCTCTCTTCTCCTCTCTCTCTTCTCCCTCCTCTCTCCTCTCTCTCTCTCTGCGCTCTCTCTCTCTCCTCTCTCTCGTCTCTCTTCTCTCTCTCTCTCTTCTCTCTCTCTCTCTTCTTCATTCTCTCTCCTGCTCTCTCTCACTCTCGCAGCTCACTCTTATCTCTCTCTCTCTCTCTTCTTTTTCTCTTCGCGCTCTCTCTTCTTCTCCCCTCTTTCTTTCTCTCTCTGTTTCTCTCCTCTTCTCTCTCTCTCTCCTTCTCTCTCTCTCTTTCTCTCTTCTCTCTCTCTCTCTCTCTTCCTCCTCTTTTCTCTCTCTCTCTCTTCTTCCTCTCTCGTCTCTCTCTCTCTCCTCTTCTCTCTCTCTCCTCTCTCTTTCTCTCTCTCTCTCTCTCCCTCTTTTCACTCTTCCTCTCCCCTCTTTCTTTTCTCACTTTGTTCTCTCTCTCCTCTCTCTCTCTCTCTCTCTCCTTCTCTCTTCTCTCTCTTCTCTCTCTCTCTCTCTCTTCTCTCTCTCTCTCTCTCTCTTCTCTCTCTTCTCTCTCCTCTCTCTCTCTCTCTCTCTCTCTCTTCTCTCTAATTCTCTCTCTCTCTCTCTCTCTGCTCACTCTCTCTCTCCTTCTCCTCTCTCTCTCTCTCTCTCTCTCTCTCTCTTCTCTCTCTCACTCTCTCTCTCTCTCTCCTCCTTCCCTCCCTCCTCCCTCCCTCCCCTCTCTCTCTCTCCCTCTCCCCCCCCCCCTCTCTCTCTCTTCTCTCTCTCTCTCTCTCTCTGCTCTCTCCTCTCTCTCTCTCTCTCTCTCCCCCCTCCCTCCCTCCCTTCCCTCTCTCTCTCTCTCCCTCTGCCCCCCCCCCTCTCTCTCTCTCTCTCTCTCTCTCTCTCTCTCTCTCTCTCTCTCTCTCTCTCTCTCTCTCCCTCTCCCTCTCCCTCTCCCTCTCCCTCTCCCTCTCCCTCTCCCTCTCCCTCTTCTCTCTCTCTCAAACAAGAAACGGTATTCTCCTTGCTGACGGGGGGGGCTTGCAAAATCCCCTTTTCACAGCCTTGATAATTCTTATTATAAATAAAAAAAGGACTTGTGTAACTCAACTTTCATGCCAAATATGAAAGCAATCGAACACTGTTATCACAAAGCTGATGATAAGGTTTCGTTATAAAGTTTCTATATACTAACCGTTATCGTATTGGTTATCGTCTACGTGGATGCTTATAGATACTGTTTTAAAGTTAAATCATCTTTTTAATGTTGATATTGTTTTAATTATGTCAATAAATGTATTGTATATAATTAGTTTTATACAGGTTGAAGCATGACCAATAAACCGACATATATTGTATTAGAAATTCTATGACTAAGTAATATAGTGTTTGTGAAGATTATTTATGCAAATTAAAAATACGTACCCTCTCCATATATCTAAATAGTTTTTTTTACACTTTTGGTCTAAGCAATGGTTTGGTGGAAAATATTACTGTCTAAGAATATCTAAAAATGCATTTGTTAGATTTTTTTACCGTTTGTTTGAAGACGTATTTATTACATTTTGTTTAAAGATGAGGTGAGTGGCACACGAGACAAGAACTAACAACTAGAGTGCCGTAGCAACAAAAAGACTTTACGAATAATCTTTTTAGACTTTTCGACTGGTCTTGGTTGCGAGCAGGTTGCAGTCCGACAATGAAAACGTTAAGGGAAGTTCAATCTACTAAAAGTGTAGTGAATGAGAAAGCCACTCACATTTCAGCTGTTGTAGCTATCATTCTTTTTTCTTTTTTTTTTTTTTTGAGTTATTCTTTTTT
>NW_020869213.1:99458-104458 GCF_003789085.1 Penaeus vannamei
AAACCTCTTTCCCACCTTGTAACACCTCCATCTCCACTTTCTCCTTCCTTTTTTTCGATACCTTCTTCCTTCTTTCTTTCATTTTCCCTTCTCATCTCCCCTCCTTTTTCGACTCCTTCTTCTTTCTCTTCTTTCTTCAACTCGTCCCTCCTCTCTCCTCCCCTATTCCCTTCTCGCTCTCTCTCTCTTCTTCTCACTCTCCTCCTCCCTCCTTCTCGTTCCTCCACCTCCTCCTTCCCCTTCTTATCTCCTCCCTGCGCTCCTTTTCCCATCCCTTCCCGCTCCTTCTCTTCTTCTTCTTCTTTCCATCCTAGCCCCATCCCAATTCTCCTCCCTAGCCCTCCTCGCCTCATCCACCTCCCCCTCTCCAACCGCCCCTCCCACTTCCCCCTCGCCCTCTTTCCTCCAATCCCTTCCCCTCCCCCTCCCACCCTACCCTCCTCCTCTCCAGCCGCAAAAACAGACGCCGACCCCAAGGAACGTCGACAAACACATAACAACTTAAATCAACCCGAACAACAGCGCAACTTAGTGCCTGCAGAAGCGGGGTCACTTTCTCCTTTAAGGGAAGCAAGCAAAAAGCGCCTCTGTAACGCAAGCAAACAAGCAAGCACCAAAAAAAGAAAGAAAGGAAGGAAGGGAAGAAGAAGAAGAAAAAAATAATGAGTCTTAACACTCGTAAGTGCTGTGGGGATTCAAGTTATGTGGGTTTGAAGTTTGTGGGTTAAGTTTAAAGTTATGTGGGTTTAAGTTATGTGGGTTCAGGATATGTGGATTCAAGTTATGTGGGTTCAAGTTATGTGGATTAAAACCATGTGGGACCAAGCTATGTGGATTCAAGTATGTGGGTTAAGTTTTTGGGTTCAAGTGATGTGGGTTTAAGTGGATTCAAGTGAATGTGGGTTTCAAGTTATGTAGATTCAAGTTATGTGGACTCAAGTTATGTGGATTCAAAGAATGTGGGTTCAACATGTGGATTCATGTGGATTCAAGTTATGTGGGTTTAAGCTATATGGATTCAAGTTATGTGGGTTCAAGTTATGTGGGTTCAAGTGATGTGGGTTCAACTTATGTGGATTCATGTGGATTCAAGCTATGTGGATTCAAGTTATGTACCCTCAAGTTATGTGGATTCAAACTATGTGGAGTCAAGGTATGCGGGTTCAAATTATGTGCGTTCAACTTATGTGGATTCATGTGAATTCAATCTATGTGGATTCAAGTTATGTAGATCCAAGTTATGTGGACTCAAGTTACGTGGACTCAAGTTATGTGGGTTCAAATTATGTGGATTCATGTGGATTCAAGTCATGTGGGTCCAAGCTATATGGATTCAAATTATGTGGGTTCAACATGTGGATTTATGTGGATTCAATCTATGTGGATTCCAGCTCTGGTGTTGCTTTCTTGCTTCTTTATGTTATCCTCCACTTCCCCCCCCCCCCCCCCACTTCGCTCATCCCCGTTTTTCTTTTCTCAAATGTCAGGAATAATTTTGTGATTTAAGAATTTCGTATTTGTTTGTTCGCATTAAGCGGGGATCAACGTAGCGTGTCATAAGTTCTCGCCTTATTTCATATTTTAACTGCTGTTGATTCAGAACGAAGCAGAATTTTTGTTGTTCTTTGTGAGAAAGTTCTTCCTTTTTCGCTATCTCTGTTTCCGGTTCTCCCTTCTGTTTCTTTCTGTGTGTGTCTGTCTCTATCTGTTTATCTCGCTGTGTATGTGCATATATGTAATATATTATATATATATATATATATATATATATATATATATATATATATATATATATATATATATATATATATATATATATATATATATATATATATATATATATATATATATATATATATATATATATATTATATATATATATATATATATATATATATATATATATATATATATATATATATATATATATCTATATATATATATATATATATATATATATATATATATATATATATATATATATATATATATATATATATATATATTATATATATATATATATATATATATTATATATATATATATATATATATATATATATATATATATATATATATATATATATATATATATATATATATATATATATATATATATATATATATATATATATATATATATATATATATATATATATATATATATATATATATATATATATATATATATATATATATATATATATATATATATATATATATATATATATATATATATATATATATATATATATATATATATATATATATATATATATATATATATATATATATATATATATATATATATATATATATATATATATATATATATATATATATATATATATATATATATATATATATATATATATATATATATATATATATATATATTATATATATATGTATGTTCATAGATAAACTCTAAACACACAGATAAACAGACAGATACTCTGACAGATTTACACAGACATAGATAAATAGACAGACAGACAGACAGAAAGACTAAGAAGACCGAACGATAAGAAACGAAAGAGAGAAAGTAATAAAAAAAAAAAAAGTCAATTTATGCAGGCTCATATTTTTTCCACTTTTTTACACATCATAACCATGCGTTTCTCGGCCCAATGGTTTCCTCTGTGCTGAAAACGTGGGAACTCCGCCAGCAGCAAAAAATAAAATCAGGTAAAGTAAAATGTCTTCATAGTTTTAAGATGCTGGAAGAAAACGACTTTACATGATTTTCCAATATTTCAAAGAGGGGGAAAGGTAGTGTGTAGTAATCTATCGAGAGGCATTCGAAATTCTTTTTTTTTTTTTTTTTCTTTGTCTTTTTTTTAAGGTTAAATCCGCTTTTACATTTTTCTCTCTCCTTTTTTTGTATTTTTTTTTTTTTTTTCCTTTTTTCTGACCTTTCGAGACTTTTGTCGATGTTAAATCCTCTCGTACATATTTCTTCTTTTCTTTTTCGTATCTCTTTTTCTCTTTCCATTTCTTTCTTATTTTTCTTTTTACTGACTAGCGTTTTGTTGATGTAAGGGAAGCCATAAAACACGAGTGTGTATTTCTCGGTGGACAAACATGCAAACGCGACACTTATAAATCTTGTCATGGTGCTTCTCCTTTACTCTCTCTCTCTCTCTCTCTCTCTCTCTCTCTCTCTCTTTCTTTCTTTCTTTCTCTCTCTCTCTTCTCTTCTCTCTCTCTCTCTCTCTCTCTCTCTCTCTCTCTCTCTCTCTCTCTCTCTCTCTCTCTCTCTCTCTCTCTTCTCTCTCTCTCTCTCTCTCTCTCTCTCTCTCTCTCTCTCTCTCTCTCTCTCTCTCTCTCTCTCTCTCTCTCTCTCTCTCTCTCTCTCTCCTCTCTCTCTCTCTCTCTCTCTCTCTCTCTCTCTCTGCTTCGGTAATTCTCCGGCCGCGTATCTTATTTTGTTATTTTGCTATTGCTATTATGTATTCATGATACTGATTTGGTTTTCCAATTTTGTATGTTTTTGGCAAATACTGTGTGTGTGTGTGTGTGTGTGTGTGTTGTGGTGGTGTGTGTGTGTGTTGTGTGTGTGTGCGTGTGTGATGTGTGTGTGTGTGTGTGTGTGTGTGTGTGTGTGTGTGTGTGTGTGTGTGTGTGTGTGTGTGTGTGTGTGTGTGTGTGTGTGTGTGTGTGTGTGTGTGTGTGTGTGTGTGTGTGTGTGTGTGTCTGCGTGTCTGTCATTGTAAATTCTACATGAGAAACTTGCCTTTCCACATTCTTGTATAATTCCCCGAGCCTCTATCTTGTCCAGGTTAACAGATGTGACTCCTGAAGTACTAGACGAGTATTCATAGAGTATTGTGTCTCTGCTTTCCTATTAAGTGGTTGAGGAGGATTATCCAATAATTTATAACCATATGCTTTTGATTTGTGAGGTTCCAGCATATTATTCTTTCTTCTGAGCTGTTCTTCGGTCGGTATTTTATCTCTGTCTTCCACCTATGAATAGTCTTGCGTTAGACGTGAGAAACAGCCGGCTTATGTGGAACTTTTTTTTTTAATTATGTGAGGTATTTCTTGCACTGAGACGTTCGTGATGTTTAGCGTCTTATGCAGCTTAATGCTTGCTCTGGCCAGAAAAGGTCATATGCCTTGAATGTGTTTTTTTGGAGATGGTTTATAAGTTGCAGTGTCAGCTTTCGGATGTTTAAGTGTTAGTAATTGCATGGGCAGAATTGCAAAATGTTGACAAATTGAGATTTTGTAGCTTATGCCTCATGTGTTTTTTTTTTTTTTTCGAACCGGTTTGGCCCCATTGCCATAACTTAGACTGTTATCCTCATACTTTCATAAAGAATGAATTTGCTCGGACAGCTTCCAATTCAGAGATCTTTAAATATCTATGCTTGTTCAGAGCTCGCCAAATATTTAGATGTTATACAGTAATAAAATAATAATGATAATAATAATAATAATAATAGTAAGATGATCGACCACTGCCAGATCAATAATCTTGAAGATAATCTTAAAGTGTAGGGGGTATCTTTGTATCACAAAACAATACCTCTTACCAAGATGGACATAGCCTTTCCCGATCGAATTACAGTATCCATGATCCAGGTTGAGATAGTCTTCAATAGAGGAATGACCATCTCAGATACCTGGGCTCCATTCAAGTCATTTTCAGGCTTAATCACAGGGATCCAACGAGGCTAGAAGTGGTGGGTGAACAAAGCTGAGAAATCGGGAGAATGTGGGGAAAGCCAACTCTAATGAGAAACAGAGACGTTGTCAGTAAATAATTTTTTTGTGCTATCTGGGTACTCATCCTGAATGCATTAATCAATTTTCTCTTAGTGATATTTACCATAAAAAGACTATGACTCTCATATCATGTATCTATACATTTAGTCTGTATATGAGTAATGATGAACAAAAGTCTATGGAAGACTGTTTACTCATACTTCATCCACATACAGGATGAAATGAGAAGTGGGCAAGCTATGCAAATAGTTTAAACATTGTACTGCA
>NW_020869213.1:131958-139458 GCF_003789085.1 Penaeus vannamei
ACTCCAGCACTTGAAAATGCGATGAAGCCACAGTCATGCACTCCACTCCAGCACTTGAAAATGCGATGTCCAGCCACCCTTTGTCATGCACTCCACTCCAGCACTTGAAAATGCGATGCCCAGCCACTCTTTTGTCATGCACTCCACTCCAGCACTTGAAAATGCGATGCCCAGCCACTCTTTGTCATGCACTCACTCCAGCACTTGAAAATGCGATGCCCAGCCACCTTTGTCATGCACTCCACTCCAGCACTTGAAATGCGATGCCCAGCCATCTTTGTCATGCACTCCACTCCAGCACTTGAAAATGCGATGCCAGCCACTCTTTGTCATGCACTCCACTCCAGCACTTGAAAATGCGATGCCCAGCCACCCTTTGTCATGCACTCCACTCCAGCACTTGAAAATGCGATGAGCCAAACTCCAACTCCAGCACTTGAAAATGCGATGCCCAGCCATCTTTGTCATGCACTCCACTCCAGCACTGAAAATGCGATGCCCAGCCACTCTTTGTCATGCACTCCACTCCAGCACTTGAAAATGCGATGCCCAGCCACCCTTTGCCATGCACTCCACTCCAGCACTTGAAAATNGATGAAAGAAGAGGGAATTTAGCGAGGGGGATTGGAGGGAAGTGAAGGGGGGGAGGTTGGTAGGGGGGACGGGAAATGGGGGAGGGTGGGTAGGGGGATGGAGGCGGGTGGGTGAAGCGAAAGAAAACAGTGGTGTAGGTGGGGTGGTGAAAAGGGGTGGAAAGTGTGGGGGTGGGGAGCCTGAGAGATAACGGGGGAGGATAAGGAGGTGACTAGGCATTTCAGATCCATGTTTACTTTGGACTCTACTTCAGAATGGGGGGGGGGAGAGAGAGAGAGGAGAGAGAGAGAGAGGAGAGGAGGGAGACAGAGAGAGAGAGAGAGAGAGAGAGAGAGAGAGAGAGAGAGGAGAGAGAGAGAGAGAAGAGGAGAGAGAGAGAGAGAGAAGAGAGAGAGAGAGAGAGAGAGAGAGAGAGAGAGAGAGAGAGAGAGAGAGAGAGAGAGAGAGAGAGAGAGAGAGAGAGAGAGAGAGAGAAAGAGAGAGAGAAAGCGAATAGACAAAAACAGAACCAAAAACAAAAGAAGGTACAAGCACAAACACGAGAGAGAGAAAGGAAAGACAGAGGGAAAAATAAAGACAAACAGAGTCAGAGACGTAGACACAAACAAAGACAGAAAAATAACACAGAGAAAGAAAGACAGAAAGATCTCTAAATCAAAAGCGAGAAAAGAAAGAAAAAGAAAGACCTATAAACTGTTATCAAAAGACGCATTTCATTCACCATTCATTTTATTCATCTCATTTCATTCACTCGTAAGAAAGAGACACACATCATTCACCAGCATGTTAATCGCCGACGGTCCATACACCCACACGTAAAACACGACCAGAACACGTTTACATAAATCTCCACACACACTGTCGCCTTGCCTGTTGACTCGTGAATAAGGAATGACCTGCTATGGACTTATTCATATGCAAAGTGACGTAAACTTTCTATGTAGCGAAGTTAGACTATAGTGTATTCCATGTTTTCAAATTGTCTTTGTATAGGCTGTGGGGAGGTTGGAGGTAGAATATAAAGCGTGGTTGGAATAAATAATTCGTTGGCGGTTTGTTTGTATTATATAAGTACGTTTTTTTTGTAAGTACGTTTTTTGTATTGTTTTGTTATGTATATGGATGTCGTGACCTGATTTTGGTTTGAATTCATAGGAAAAAAAGTTGAATAATGATTGATTTCCGAAAATGTATTTGAATATTTTGATATATGGAAAATGCATCTATAACAAAACTTCTCCTTATTTCCCCCACCATCTTTATCTCTTTTTATCTGTCTCTTCCTTTCACTCCTATTCTTTCTTTCCAATTTTCTCTCTATTTTTGCCTATCTAATTCCCTATCCATCTCTCTCTTCCTTCTTTCCTCCACCTCTCTCTCTATCCCTCCCTTCCTCTTTCTCGCTCTCTCTCCATCCCTTCCTCCTTCTCTCCTTCCTCCCCTTCCCTTTCTCTTTATCCCCCTTCCAAATAAGTAATAATACTCCTTTCCTTCCCTCCTTTCCTCCTCTCTTCCTCCTTCCCTACCTCTCTTCCTCTCTCTCTCCCTACCTCCCTACATCCTTTCTGCCTTTCCTACTTCCTCATCTCTCACCCCCCTCTCTCTCTTTCTCTCTCTCCCTCCTCCCCCTCTCTCTCCCCTCCCTCCCTCCCTCCCTCTCTCTCTCTCTCTCTCTCCCCCCTCCCTCTCTCTCCCTCCCCCTCCCTTCCACCCACTTCCCCCTCTCTCTCTTCCTCCCCCTCCCCCCCCTCTCTCCCTCCCTCCTTCTTTCTCCCTCCCTTCCTCCCTCCCTCTCCCTCCCTCCCTCCCTCCCTCCCTCCCTCCCTCCTCTCTCCTCTCTCTCCCTCCCTTCCTCCATCTCTCTCTCTCCCTCAACTAAACCTCCCTGATGCTCGAAGCACGGGGAAGCCCTTCGAGAGATTTTTATGAAAGATTTATGTTGTGGAAGAAGAAATAACCAAGAGACTGAAGCGGAGTGTGATGTATTATTCAGAAACGTAAGAGCTTTAGAAGGCATTAGAGTGAGACGCGAAATTCTGAACATTTACGAGGGAGAAATGAAAAGCAAAATATGAACGCCATTTTTTTTTCGTTTTTTTTTTTTTTTTTTTTTTATCATGATTCGTTGTTGCTTCTTCAGCTGTGATACTGATATTTTTTTTATAAGTTACACACACACACGCACACATACACAAATGCGTGTATGTGCGTGTGTGTGTTTGTGTGTACATTTATAATCAACAGTAAAGCAGCACAAATGAGTATGAAGTCAAAGCGGAGATTACTTAACAATTAATTTTTTTACACCTCTCTGAACCAACAATATTTATCATGTCTTGTTCATATTTTTTTCACGCAGTTGAGTAAATTGTTTATTAGTCTTTTTCTTTGATCGATAACTGATTTGATTTTTTTTATATTTAGTCTTTGTTATTGTTTTATAATTAAACTGTTCCTACTATATCCACGTGTCTATTGCATGTTATCTACCAATTACTTATATCTATCTGTCTATCTATCATTCTTTCTGTTTTCGGTTGTTGATTATTTGGAATTTTAAAACGTGGTATTTTCTGGAGGTTTCCGGCAACTCAATTTTCAAGCGGTGGCAACTCTACCCATAAACAAACATTTCAGCATTCCAATTATTCTCTTTTATACTGATTTGTTTATTTGTTTCTTTATTTGATTGAGAGCATTTGTAACATTGTTTTGTCTTTCTTTCTAATGCACAAACTTTTCAGTATTTCAATGACTTTTCTTAGTGATTGTTTAAAGCAATTTTACCGTTTTTTTATTGATTTATTCATTTTTTTAAAAATATAATCATACGGATTATCTATTTTCATTTATTTATTTAAGAGATTTTTTTTAGTTTTTTTTTTTAATTTTCTAAACGTCATGCTGATGATAGATGGTTTTGCAAAAGAGTAAGGAAGGAGAAGAAGAAAAATAGAGAGCATAACAGTGATAATCATGAGAATAATAATGAGAAACGGATAAGAAGAGAAAGAAGAAAAAAGAAAGACGAAAGGAAAATCTTAAGAATACAATCATCAAAATCAATCAATCAATTCATACAAAAAATATCTTATTTCACTCTACGTATCATTAAGCTCTCAAATTCACTCTATGACTTTCTTCAATGCATTTTTACAACAAATAAAAACAAAACAAAAAAACATGCTTAAAACAAACACCATTAATATTCAGCGTATCATAAAACCCACAACAAACAAATAAATAACAAATATAAAACTAATACAATAATTCCAAAATGATCAGAATAATCAAATCTAAACTAGACCAAATCATTTGAATATAATACTCCATTATGGACTCTTCATGCATCGTATGTTACTTTAGGATATAGCATACTTTTCCCCCAAATGCTAATGGTCTTGCATATTACGAACAAAACGCTAATGCTCTAATTTCCTTTTTTCTCTCATACTTTTCGTTATCATTATCGGTGTTGTTCTTATCTCTGTTATCATCATTCTTGTTTTAAAGAGATGGTAAAACTGTTGTTATTATTTTCATCATTATTGTCATTACTATTTATCATCATTCTTGTTAAAACAAATTGTTATCATCATTATTGTCATTACTATTTATCATCATTCTTGTTAAAAAATATATCATCATTATTGTCATTACTATTTATCATCATTCTTGTTAAAAAAAATTGTTATCATCATTATTGTCATTATTATCATTGTTATCATGATTATCATTATCATTACTGTTATTATGGTAATATCTTTATCGCCATCTTTATCATAATTTAACCTTTCTTGTCTTTTCTCTATTTTTCTTCATTAATTCTACCATTTATTGAGATAAATTTGCGCATTTAGAAGAGGGAAAGAGAAGGAGGGAAGGAGAAAATAAGGATGAATAAAGATGTGAGTAGTGAATAAATAGATAACCTGATAAGAGAAATAGATAGATAAGTGAATAAATGAAAAGATAAATGAGTGAATTGACGGACAAATGGATGAATTTGTAATTGGAAGAATGACAAAAGAATCAAGCCGGTAATAACAAAAAAGAATAAATGGAATAGATAAGAATAAAACATGAAAGAAGACTAAAAGAAGAGGAAGAAGAAAAAGAAAAAGGAAAAGTTAGTTTCCGGTCAAAAACGCTAATAAATGGAATAAATGGGCACATGAACTGATAAATACACGAGGACAAGAAAATGAAAAAAACAAACAGACAAGGAAAGGAAAAAAAACGTTAGACTCGTTACCCTACGCGGCTAATCAGGTCGATCATATATGACAAACAAAAAGGAACAAATTGACATACGGATAAATTAATATACAAGGACAAGAACGTGCAAAAAATAGGAAAAAGGAATCTCCCCGAAAAAAAACGAAAATGAAAAAACTCTCTTTCGACTCGTGAATAGATATCTAAGAATAAAAACAAAGAAGCAAACAAAACATAAGATAAAGAATCTACAAAAAAAAAAGAAAACAAAAAATCTCCCTTTAGACTCGTTTCCCCCGCGCGGCGCTATAGCCAGATCACACCTCAAACAAAATGGAATAAACAGACACACGAACGAATATGCAAATAAGCACAAGAACCTCGAAAAAATACACACACAAAAAAAAGGAACAAGAACCCATAGAAAAGAAAAGAGAAAAAAAGAAAAGAAAAAGACTCCCTTTAGACTCGTTTCCCCCGCGCGGGCGAATCAGACCGGTCATAAACTCCCGCCAACAGTTTACCCGCGAAATTTCTCCCGCCAACTCGCGTCTCGTCAAGCAAATTAAGACCAACGAAACGGCCGCGAAACTCGACTCAAAGTTTGTGTGGCGAGGAACACGGTGCTAAGACCGGCCTCTTTCCCTTCTTGGGCGCCTTTTCCTTGTAGGGGTGGGAGAAGGTGTGGGAGGGGATGAGGGGGAAAGGGGTGGGAGAGGGGGGGGTGGGGGGTGGGAAGGGTGAGAGGGGTGAAAGGGGGTGAGAGGGGTAGGAAGAGGGGGGGGAGGGGAAGGGGGAAAGGGGTGAGAGGGGAAGGGGGGATGATAAGGGTGGAAGAAGGAGAGGGTGGAGGAGAGGTAGGAAGGGAAGAGAAAGAGGAAGAGGGAGAGACGGAGGAAGAAAAGAGAAGAAAAAAGAAAGAGGAATAAATAAAAGGAATAAGAACAAGAAGCAACAAGAAAAGGAGCACAGACAAGAGAGAGAGAGAGAGAGAGAGAGAGAGAGAGAGAGAGAGAGAGAGAGAGAGAGAGAGAGAGAGAGAGAGAGAGAGAGAGAGAGAGAGAGAGAGAGAGAGAGAGAGAGAGAGAGAGAGAGAGAGAGAGAGAAAGAATAGTTCGAAGAGATAGGGACAAGAAGGCGAAAAGATGGCGCCCGTCCGCTAATTGTGAACTTTGGAAGCTCATAAAATAATAACAGCGAGAGTTCATCCCAAGTTGATCAAAAGTTGAGTGGAAAAGGGGAGGAGAGGGGGTGGGGTGGAGGGGGTGAGGGTTGTCTGAGTTGGGAAAGGGGGTTTGGGTGGGGGTGGAAGGTTGTCTGAATTGGGGAAGGGGTGGTGGGTGGGTGCTGAGTTGTGGAGGGGTGGAAGGTTGTCTGAGTTGGGGAAGGGGTGGTGGGTGGGGGTGGAGGGTTGTCTGAGTTGGGAAGGGGGTGGTGGGTGGGGGTGAGGTTGTCTGAGTTGGGGAAGGGAAGGGTTGTCTGAGTGGGAAAGGGGGTGGTGGGTGGGGGTGGAGGGTTGTCTGAGTTGGGAAGGGGGTGGTGGATGGGGGTTATTTGAAATGACGAACGGGGTGGTGGATGGAGGAGGGGGTGGGGTGGAGGTGGGGGTGGGGGGTTATCTGAGAAGGGGAAGAGGGTTTGGGTAGAGGGACGGTTTATCAGAGAGGGGGGAAGGGATGGTGGGTTGGAGGGATGGGGGAAAGCGGGGGGGTGTTGGTGGAGGGGGGTTTATCTGAGAGAGGGTAAGGGGGGTGGGCGAGGGATAGGGGAAGGCGGGGGGGTGGGGGGGGGTTGTCTGTGTTGGGGAAGGGGATGGGGATGGTGGAAAGCAGGGAGGAGGGAAGTGGGGAGGGGGGGGGGCGTGGCACACTCGACAATGAGTTATTTATTAATTTTTTTTTCGTATTTTGGTAATCAAACTTCATGTCGAAAAGTGTGGTTTATGCGTAGTAAATGTTCAAGCTATGAATTTATTTTTTGGGGGGGGGGGGGAGGAGAGCGAGGGGGAGAGGAAGGGAAGGCGGGAGAGGAGGAGGGGGGGAGAGAGGAGGGAAGGGGAGGAGGAGGGGGAGAGGGAGGGAAAGGGGTGAGAGGAGAGAGAGGGAGGGGGGTAGAGGGAAAAGGATAGGAGGAGAGGGAGAGGTGGATAAGGGGAAAGGGAGGAAGAGGAGAGGGCGATAGGGGGAAGAGGGAGAGAGAGGTAAGTGGATAGGAAAAGGAGGAAGAGGGATAGGGGAGGAGGAAGAGGAGGATAGAAGGAAGGAGAGTGGAGGGGAGAGATAGGAAGAGGATGATAGAAGGGAAAGGGAGGGGATGGGGGGATAGGAAGAGGGGGGTGAAAAGGAGGGGAGGATAGAAGGAAGGGAGGGAGGAGAGGAGGATAGAAGGAGGGAGGGGAGGAGGTGGAAGAGGAGGATAAAAAGAAGGGGAGGGGAAGGGGGGAGGGGAGGAGGGGATAGAAGGAAGGGGAGGGATGAGGAGAGGAGAGAAGGAGGAGTTGGATAGAAAGAAGGGGAGGAGGTGGAGGAAGAGGATAAAAAGAAGGAGGGGAGGGAGGAGGATAGGAAGAGGGAGATAGGAGGAGGGGAGGGGAGGAGGAGGAGGATAGGAAGAGGTGGAGGAGGAGGAAGGAAAGGGAGGGAGAAGGGAGGGCGATAGAAGAGGGAAGGGGAGGGGAGGAAGGGAGGG
>NW_020869213.1:141958-144458 GCF_003789085.1 Penaeus vannamei
GAGGACGGGGAGGAATAATGAAATAAGGAATCAATTGGGGATAAAAGAAAATTGAGAAAAAAATAGAAAGATATTCATACAGATAGAAATAGTTGATACAATATATAAATATATATATATATAATATATATATATATATTATATATATATATATATATATATATATATATATATATATATTATGTATATATATGTATATATATACATATACATATATAATATATATATATATATATATATAATATATATATATATATATCATATATATATATATATATATATAATATATATATATATATATATATATATATATATATATATTATATATAAGCATTACGTCTCACATACTCTTCCACACACGAAGAAAAAAAGAGAAGAAAATGAAGCGATTCCGCCAAACATGTTGCGGGTTTTCAAGAGACTTCGGAAGGGAAAAGGTTTTGGATCTGAGCCGTTTTCCTTTTTTTTAGGGGGGGACTCTCTTACTTTAGGCCCTTGCGTTTTCAGACGATTCTATTTGTTTTATTTTTCATTACTATTAATCATTACTATTTTTTTATGGGCATTAGAATTAGCCTTAGAATTAGATATTATCATTATTATTATTAGAATTATATTAGAATTAGAAATGGAATTTGTCTTAGAAGGAATATCAAGAAGAATATCTTTCTGACCAAACATAACGAAGTTCGTCAAGGGAAAATGGGAAATGTAAACTATCTAGTCCTATGACCTTCTTTCTGCGAGAAAGAGAGAGAGAGAGAGAGAGAGAGAGAGAGAGAGAGAGAGAGAGAGAGAGAGAGAGAGAAGAGAGAGAGAGAGAGAGAGAGAGAGAGAGAGAGAGAGAGAGAGAGAGAGAGAGAGAGAGAGAGAGAGAGAGAGAGAGAGAGAGAGAGAGAGAAGAGAGAGAGAGAAGAGAGAGAGAGAGAGAGAGAGAGAGAGAGAGAGAGAGAGAGACACGGGAAGAGAGAGAGAGAGAGGAGAGAGAGAGAGAGAGAGAGAGAGAGAGAGAGAGAGGAGAGAGAGAGAGAGAGAGAGAGAGAGAGAGAGAGAGAGAAGAGAGAGGAGAGAGAGAGAGAGAGAGAAGAGAGAGAGAGAGAGAGAGAGAGAGAGGAGAGAGAGAGAGAGAGAGAGAGAGAGAGAGAGAGAGAGAGAGAGAGAGAGAAAGAGATATCGAGAGCGAGAAAGAGATATCGAGAGCGAGAAAGAGATATCGAGAGCGAGAAAGAGAGACAGAGAAAGATAACGAGAGAGAAAGAGAGCGGGAGAGAGAGAGAGAGGAAGGAAAAGAGGATTGTATGACAATTTTATCTTGGCTAATGAGTCTGAAGAGTTTGCTACAGTCTCATTATCACACGATAATTAGGTGAACTTTTAACGAAGGGAAGAGAGGAGGAGAGGACGTAGAAAATGCAAACGAGGAAGAGGAAGAGGAAACAGAAGACATTGGAAGAAGGAATTACGGGATAATGCGAATTAGGAGAAGTAATTAAGGATATGTAATGTTTATTAATGAGGGTCTGTCTTGCAGTTACCTGCCTGCAATGACCTAGGTTTGAGTCCCGGTAAGAGGGTTAGTTATTTATTCAATATTTATATATGTATATGTACGTCTGTATGTATGTATGTATGTATGTGTGTGTGTGTGTGTATTTATGTAAGTCTGTATATATATGTGTGTGTGTATGTTTGCCTGTCTGTCTATGTATGCATGCGCGTATGTATGTATGTAGTATTTATGTGTGTATATACTTATCTGCCTGTCTGTATATGTATGTATGTATGTGTATGCACATATGTATACGCTCATATTTATGCAAGTGTGTATACATACGTCTACCTGTCTCTCTGTGTATGTATGTGTATAGTTGTATGTATGTATGTATGCATCCACACACACACACAACCTGACACACACACAAACACGCACACACACAAACACAATACGGAAACTACGAACATGAAGTTATCATTAAAACGCACACGAGATTTTTTTCCCCTGAATACATACAGTTTTACCTTTTACTCTTTCGTAGATAAAAAAAAAAAGATGGACGCCAAACTACATACAGGGATCAATACAGAAGATTCCTTATCCCTGACACCTCTTACCTTCGCCTTAAGTCCCTCTCCCTCCTCCCTCCTCCCCTCCTCACCTCCACCGCTTGCCCTTCCTCCTCCTCCTCCTCTCCCCCACCCTTTCTCCCTCACTCTTTCTGACACCGAAATCTATGCCATAAGGTTTTATTTTATCCTTTCTCTCCTTCCTCTGTTCCTCTTAGGCTCTCTCATTCTCTCCCCTTAGCCTCCCCTTATCTTCTTCTCCTCCTAGTCTCCCTCATCCTCTCCTATTAACTTCCCTTATCTTCTCCCTGTCATCCTCATCCTTTTTCTTCATAGCCTTCCATATACTAGCCCTCAAAGGTTTTCTTATCCTTCGCTTTCCCCATCCACTCCCTTCTCCCATTCTCCCTCGCCCAATCATCCCCTCCCTTCCCAT
>NW_020869213.1:189130-197115 GCF_003789085.1 Penaeus vannamei
CATAAAACTGCATACTGACTAGATACTTCTGTGATATGCTAATTCACAAAAGCTTCTGCTCACGTTTATTATTAAGAAGGAACAAATAAGCAGCAAAACCGAATTTCCATTTATTAATGAAGAGACATATTTCATTTCTTAGTTAAAAAGATTGGTAATTTGTGTATTTATATGTACATGTGCTTACATACATGTCAACATACATATAAACAAATTTAAATTAATATATATATACAGATGTGCAAAGTTAGAGTGCTTCAGAGCAACAACAAACCACATGTCATCTCCCACTAGTGTCTGTTGTAATAAACACTGAAATCCATCCCCCAGCAAACATTGTTCTGACGCCTGTGACTGGTACCAGGCAAGGTTCATTCCTCTCGGCTGTGTCGCCCAAACCAAGCTGGCCGTACCTAAAAACATGAATAAATAAATAAAAATTACATTTGTATGGCATTTCATGTTTAAGGAATTATCCAGTGATAGAACTAAAAGAAATGCATATTGAAATATCTAGGGTTATGATATAAAGTAATATCTGACCTCGCCAAAAGTATAAATCTATATATGTATATCAGTAATATAAAATCATTTACTTGAACTTAAAAATTACAGATTGCCTGCCACAAGTGAATGTGTCCTGAAATGTCTCTTCCCTGGAAATTTTTACATATTTTCACCTGTGAATCGTCAACTCCTTTACCCATCTTTAATCTTTCAATACTCTTCTAGTGAGTTGATGCATAACAACTATCACCTTTAACCACCCTTTATTGTACCTTCCTATAGTGCTATATGACCTTATAGCACTAAATCTAACACATCTATTTTGCTTTTAAACCATTAACCATTTCAATTGTGAAGACAAAGGATATAACTTAATCAAAACCTTAAGTGGCAAAGCATACTAACTTGTTCATGCCAGTGGACCATACACTCCCATCCTCTGCAGATGTTTGAAAAAGGAGATTAATACATACCATATTATTTTGCACATGCCTTAAAACTAAGAGAATAACAAGACTGAATTGGAATATGGCTCATGAATCATTAACAATTTTGACACTTTGTAAAAAAAAACTTGGCTCTACAGCTTTAAACCCTATACTGTTAAAAAAAAAAAAAAAAAAAAAAAAAAAAGATGCTTTACTTACAGAAAATATGCCTGTAAC
Source organism: Penaeus vannamei (assembly GCF_003789085.1). Lineage (NCBI taxonomy): Eukaryota > Metazoa > Arthropoda > Malacostraca > Decapoda > Penaeidae > Penaeus > Penaeus vannamei. The sequence continues at coordinate 190,303 of NW_020869213.1, forward strand.
ATTCATATGAACTCTAAGTGTATGGTACTAATGTAATCTTACCAAGCTGATATAATGTGTGCCTATCTCCACCTTTGACATCTAAGATTGCCATATCTTCATTCCAGAAGTCCAACAGCCTGGGCGAGGTCTGTACATTCACAACATCCTTCGCCTGACCCTTGTTGATTCTCGGATCAGTTCTGCAATCTCCTGTTCCTTCGAGAGATGCTTTATGATCGTTGCCACTCTGTTCATTGGTCCTAATTTCTTCCACCTTGCTGTCACTGAATATTGTGTCTGTCATATGAACTGGTTCGGGACATCAGCATCTGTGGCTAAATGTTCCCAAAATCGATGCCTCCTGATCTGCCTTGGCTGGGAAGCCCAACTGGCCGCTTTCATTCCAGCCCCACATGTATGCGTCACCACTCGTGCTCAAAGCTGTTGAAGAGAAAAAGAAGTAAGAGAGAGGATATGAGGAAGACAAAAGGGGGAGTATAAAGAAAAAGGAAATGAGAAAGATAAAGGGAGAAGAAATGAGAATGACGAAAAAGGGAAGAAGAAAGAAAGGCAAAGAGAATGACAGAAGGAAGGAGAGAGGAAATGAGAGACAAAAGGAGGAAGAAGAAAAAGGAAATAAGCTAGTTAAAAAGGGGAAGAGAGAGGAAATAAGATAAAACAATAGAGAATAAGAAAAGAGATGAGATGAGAAAGACAAAAGGGGGAAAAAGAGAGAGGAAACAAGCCAGATAAAGGAGGGAAGAAGAGAGAGGAAATAGACAAAAGGAGGGAGCAGAAAAAAAGAAACGAGAAAGTAAAAACAGAGACTTGAAATTACATAAGAATATCACAAGCTAAAATTCAGTGTTGAAAATTCTGCATTTCTTTGATGCAAGAGCTCATTCCCCAAACATAGCTCTACTCTACCTCCACAGATCCAAAATTCCTTTCCCTAAGATTTGAGGTAACAATACTGTACTATGTGCTAAGGAAGGCCTAAAGGAAATTTAAATTGGTAAAAGAAGATTATTAAAATTTTACGGATGATCCTCTGTTTCCAGAAACCAGATGTTATTAATTTACTCAAGATACCATACAGTATATTTCTTAACACACTAATTTCAGGATTAAACTCAAACCATTAAAGGCAACAATTAATTAAGTATTTATATATAAGAAAAATATGCATACATTATCGTCATCAAAGATAACATAGACCCACAGCCACAGCCCACCCACACAAATAATAAAAAAAATTTAAAAAATCAAAAATATATAATTACCGACACAGTGCCAACCCCCAGAGGCTATGGAGGAGATAGTAATGCCTTGGAGACTCTCTACTGGTTCTGGACGATCGATCTGGCACAATTCTCCGTTGCCAAGTTGACCACGCCTAAAGTGGGATAAGAAATTAATACGGATTCAATTATGTGTAGGAGTTAGGCAAGTATTTTTTGTCCATTGCTAGCAGGCAATTATTCAGAAGAAAAAGAAGTAGATTTTAAAAATGATACAGGAAAAGTCCTTATCAGTTTAAATATACTGGCTAAAGAAAATTTATCTGATATTTACTAATTTTACAAACTTTAACTATATCTGTGAGAGAACCTAGAGCTTCTGTCTGTGTCTGTCTGTCTCTCTCTCCCTCTGTGTCACTCACTGTCATCCTCCTCTCTTTAGAAGCATCTTTTCTAGATACAGAAACTGAAACTTAAAGACATAAGATGAAGATCTAAAGCCTAAAAGAGTACAAATAAATTTCCATTGTGAATCCTGATGACACAATTCTTACATTTATAAGTATAAAACATATATCACATTGTTATTGACATTTCATAGGAGATAGACTTCTTTTCCAAAGTAAAAGACTATCTTAAATGCTAACTTGTAACAGCAGGGATAGTATATTAGTGGAATCAATTTTCCCCCATTATATTCTTAAAATCAATTATCATTAACCTTTTACTCAATATCCTAATTTCAATGTCAAATGAGCTCTTCTTGTCATCATTGGAGAATGATCTTAATTAATTTCATCCCATATTGGCAAAATGATACCCAGTGAGATTTAGGGAAAAAAAACATCTATTTGTATTTACTTCCACCTACCTCTGAGGATGTGCACTACTTACATTCCACTGCCCCAGGTAAGGACTACTCCATCCGTTGTTAGTGCCATACAGTGCTCCTTCCCCACTTCAACGACACTGATTCTGCTGCCACCATACGGTAGAGGAACACCAATGCTGTACATCTTCCCATCTGTGGTTCAGGGCAGGATATATATTCTTATGGTAAATCAATCAGAAAAAACCAAACTTAATCTATTGAAAAAAAAAAAAAAAAAAAAAAAAAAAAAATGCACTAAATCTATTTGAAAAAAAATATTCAACTAAATCTATTTGAAAAAATATATTCTTGCACTACATCTATTTAAAAAATGTCATAGTGTCCTATAGAGAGAGAACCCATGTTTGGAAAATCAAAAATGTTTAATGCAAACAGTTGTTCAAACATATAATGGTCAACATATAAGAAAACAGTTGACTCTTGACTATCGCAACCTAAATAAACAGCATTTTCTGTTCATACTAGCAATAAATAGCTTATTCATTTTTGCATAATATGTATATGTTATAACAACTATCTGTATAGTAATCTTTCATGACATGACTTTCAACACAATAATTTCCTTTTCAATATTTTTCTTCTATTTCTACTTGTTAGAAATTTAAAAATATCAACCTTGAGAAAGCCCAAGGAAAGATCAGTTATTTATTTATTTTTTTAAGTTCCTGCTTTGAAAAAAATAACATCTTATACTTTACCTTCATCGAGAGCTATAAGAGAGTTGTCCTCAACAAAGACAGAAGAGAATTTTATTTGAGATGTTGTATGATGAATATTACTTTCACTCTCTGCTATCCTGTCCTGATCTTCAACTTGCTGCACTGAGGGACCTGTCAAATTTGTAAAAGAATAACTTTTGATTCTCCTTATTCTACACTGGAACAACCCAAAAGGCACCAACTAGACAAGTACAAATAATTATGAACCATATTCATGTTGACAAATGTGGAAAGGTATGAATGAGAACAAATATCTTCACAAGACAAAAGATGTATTTTACCGGTAAAATACATCTCTTGTATTGTGAAGATATTCGTTCTCATTCATACCTTTCCACATATAATTATAAATATATTTTTTCTAATTCTAAGTTTTATGATTTTTTAATCAAAGATGTGAACAAAGACTCATGCTTTCACCTAAGCACCTAAGTTTCTTGAGTCCATTGCAGTATCTCTCTGGAAGAAGAGCTTCCTCCACTGCCCCTTTTCACGCAGAACCACTGCCCCATCATCGTTTATGGCAGCCATTCGCATCTCGCTCATAGATATCTGCTGGAGCAAATCATCAGCTGACTTATCTTATTAAACCTTGGTTTAATTGCTTGTGGGTTGTTCATAATTCTTTTTAATAACTTAGTCAACCTTATTAATGAATAACTTAGATGATATATGTTTTATCAATAATATAATTCACCTACACAAACCCTATTCCAAGTCAGAAGTTATACATGATAGCCTATGAACCATAACCATAACTATATACTTCCAGCAACTAAAATGATCAGCATAAGGTAATGTAAATACCAGAAGCAGGTAACACCTTTCGTATCCTACCTTCCATCTCTGTGCCATCTCCTCTTCCAGACTATAATCAAGATTTCTGTAGCCAGTAATTTGCCAACCAGCATCTGAAACATGACATAAGTGAGGTTCTTTGCTAGAAGAAATTTTACATCTCTAAGTTTTATGTCAGTTATATAAAAAAGAAAAGAACAAAATACATATGATTATTCTAAACTGTGAATTCAAAATTCATTATCCAAACATATCTGGGACCTAAAAGTTTTGCATTTATTTTCTGTATGGAAGGTAAAACTACTGGTAACAAAATACTATGTTTAATAAGTATATTTTCCTTAATCTTCTTGTATCATAAGGTGCTTACAAACCTAGTTTTTGGCAGAAAAACCTACAATACACAAAAGATGAAGTTCACTAAAAGATGAGAAAACAATTTCAAAAATCTTCATCAATTTCCAAATTTGGGTTTTCCTGTCATTTCATCAACATGGTAGAGTGTTTTTCTCATCAACATCTTATAATCCCTAAAACAATATATTCTCATAAGTATGAATAATGGCTAACATATTCAGAAGAGAAAAAAAACTTGCTTACTGGTTTTCCAAAGTATGTGACTGCAAGCTATATGTACTTCACACACATCCTTTTTATCTCTTACTGGTGTCGGGCAGCACAAGAGCGGTGGACCAGCTGGTGTTATCTGGCTATTGGCATTGAGGCCACAGGCAACTAGTGCCATTCTGATTCTGTTAATCAGAAACTGAATTATACATTTTATATAACATTTTCATTCATGACTATATATATATATATATATATATATATATATATATATATATATATATATATATATATATATATATATATATATATATGTATATATATGTATATATATGTATATATATGTGTATATATATGTATATATATGTATATATATATGTATATGTGTATATGTATATGTGTATATGTATATATGTATGTGCATATATGTATATATGTATATGTGTATATGTGTATATATTATATATATATATATATATATATATATATATATATATATATATATATATATATATATATATCACACACACACACACACACACACACACACATATATATATATATATATATATATATATATATATATATATATATATAGTTATCTATAGACCAATAATCTTATATTTGGATATTCATACAGTTATACATTTAAATTTTCATATTTACAGACAGAGTGACAATCAGATAGATATAGATAGATAGATAGATAGATAGATAGATAGATAGATAGGTAAACAAACTTACAAACACACAGAGTACATAAAGGCCTAAACATCTCAAATCTGCCATAAATGTCTCCAAATATATACACTTTCAAATAATTATGAACTTTACAATTAATGTTTAAAATACTTTTATTTCTAGGTGTATTGACTGTGTTCTGTTTTAAATACATATCCGTGCTCTGTGATAGACAGCATATAACAAGGAGGGCAGTCAGCTGATTACCTGCAAAGGCCAACAGCCGCTACCATGTATATTCTGGTAAAACAGAGCATGAACTGATTAGATAAATAAACTGCCAAGGATGTTTAAAATGCTCTCACATTGCAGAACGTGCTGCTTTAAGTCTGTTGGTCTTCGCTTGTGTTCGGACTGACTCCGCGCCAATCCGAACATCATAGTGGTAATCACTCTGGTGCCTTCTAAACTTTTACATTAATTTATTTGTAAAATTTCAGATTCTGCCAGCCTCCTCCTTTCGAAACGATTGTTTTTGGAATGGATAATTCCTTCGCTGTTTAGCGCTGTAATGCTATTGTTCTCCGTCGCATCTGACTGCTTAAGCAGTGACGTAACTTGTACTTCTCGACGTCAGAGTTGCTTAAGCGAAGGATTTGCAATATGTTTGGGAAAAAATTTCCATGATTTACACAGCAAAACATATCAAAACAACTAACAAAAGCTTTAAATCGTGTTTGTTTAAACTCTACGGAAAAAAGACGCATGTTTCACCAATATAATTACGGTCTACTAATGTGCGGTTAAATCTGGGCTTACTTTTTGTCTGGTTGCCTCACAATACAAAAGCAATAAATTTTGATTACACAAAAATAGCCGATATCCCGAGCGTGTATGTCTGCCGCGAAGGAACGCCCATGAGCCTGAAGAGCGAGGTACATTTTCGTCATTAATAGCTGGATAAGAGCCCGCTGTAGCTTAACCTATGATACATCCTACTATTTCTTCCGTTCTATAAAATGGCGTTGTCCATTTCCCTCTATCACCGCGCGTCACACAAACGGATAACCTCATTCCTACATAATTTTCAATTTTACCTAAAATTTGCGGTGCTGCTCACATCGGGCAGGAACGGTTGCGCAGCATGGACACGGCGTCCTCCATGGAGCCGCCGCTCTTTCAGTTATTGCTGTCGCACGCTACATTTAACATTAGTTTATCGATGGGAATAATGCTAGAGCCCCCTTCTATGCGCAAATCGAGACAAATCACACTCCCAAAAGGTTTGTGCACTCGTTGCGAGTCTTTTCCGTCACCCGCGCTCATTTAGCGCCCTGCTCATTATTGTTGAGATTGAGATTGAGACCCGCCCATCAGAAGTTTTTCCGTGACATGCCCGCAACGTCATCCTGGTCCCCATTCGTTATGGCAATTTGATTGCGCGCGCGGTTATTGTACACCGATTCAAAGGCGATGTATGCAACAGACAAAAGAAATTAACGTTTAATATTTATCATTAATATTGCGTTTGTTAATAATCTGCCTGCGTTTATTGCAAAATAAGACAAAGAATTAGTTAGTTGCACTCTATAAATATTTGAGTATATATATATTCGTGCAATATGCAATGTGTGTAATATGCCGGTTCTCGTTATAATCTATTTAAATCTTACTAACCTTCTATTGCCGTACCTCCGTATACTTAGTCAAATATTGTTGATGTTGTAGTTTTTCTGCAGAAAAATGCAAATAGCGATTTATCAACATTTCAGCCGGCTATATATTTTCCAACATTTCACACCCAAACCCTTCTCACACAGTTGACAGACAGACACTGAACGTTTTTTTTGTCCGGTGCACACTTTCCGAAAATAGCGAGTTCTGATTGGTCAAGAAATACTGACGTCATTTTCCTCAGTTTTCATTGGCCAGG
>NW_020869213.1:202215-212215 GCF_003789085.1 Penaeus vannamei
ATAATGACAATTGTAATGATAATAATGACAATTGTAATGATAATAATGACAATTGTAATAATAATAGTAATTGTAACGACAATAATATAATATTAACGATAATGATGATAAATGTTAAGGTAATAATAACTGTAATGATGTTATTATCATTACAGTTATTATTACCTTTAGTAATAGTAATAATGATGATAATGATAAAAGCAATAATGATAATATTGATAACCATAACAGCAATAATAATAATAATAATAATATTAATAATCTTCATCATCACTATATGTAAATATCTATACATAATGACAAGGATAATAATAAGAATGGGAATAATGATAATAATAAAAATAAAGATAATAATAAAAATAAAGATAATAAATAAAATAAAAAGATAATAAAAATAAGATAATAATAAAAATAAAATAATATAAAAATAAAGATAATAATAAAAATAAAGAATAAAAATAAAGATAATAATAAAAATAAAGATAATAATAAAAATAAGATAATAATAAATAAGATAATAATAAAAATATAAGATAATAAATAAAAATAAAGATAATAATAAAAATAAAGAAGATAATAATAAAATAAAGATAATAATAAAAATAAAGATAATAATAAAAATAAGATAATAATAAAAAAGATAATAATAAAAATAAAGATAATAAATAAAAATAAGATATAATAAAAATAAAGAATAATAATAAAATAAATAATAAAAAATAAGATAATAATAAAAATAAAGATAATAATAAAAATAAAGATAATAATAAAAATAAAGATAATAATAATAATAATAATAATAATCTTCATCATCACTATATTTATATATATACACAATGACAACGATAACAATAAGAATAAGAATAAAGATAATGATAATAATAATGATAATGATAATAATAAAGATAATAATGATAATGATAATAATAAAGATAATAATGATAATGATAATATAATATGATATGATAATAATGATAATGATAATAATGATAATGATAATAATGATAATGATAATAATGATAATGATAATAATGATAATGATAATAATGATAATAATGATAATGATAATAATAAAGATAATAATGATAATGATAATAATAGTAATGATAATAATAATTATGATACTAAACACAATACTGATAAATGATAATGTGAGAATTACACATTATTGGTTCACGCAACATATCCCAAGACCTTTCCTTATTCCTACAGTTCGGCATATTTTCATTAATGAACACACAATATGACCCTACACACACGCAACATATCCCAAGACCTTTCCTTATTCCTACAGTTCGGCATATTCTCCTTTTCACCTAAGTATGTACAACCCTTCCCGAATGCCCATCACCAACAGGTATTTATGGTCGTAGTAATTTCATCTTCGCGTATGACTTATCCTTATATCATCTGGTTCACAAGAGTAAGATGGATATTTCAGTGAGGAACATTCCCCCTCAAGGCGCGCCCGTCCATCTGGCTCCCATTTACGTGGCTCCCATTCCAACAGCCCCCATCCCGAAGGCGCCCATTTCCATGCTGCCCGTTGACGAAGCTCCTGTTTACGTGGCTCCGGACCCGTTTTACTACGCGTGATTGTTGAATTATGCTTTGTTGTTTTCTTTTTTTATAAAATGTTTATATCTAGCCCCTTGTTATGTTAGTATATGTCTTTTTAAAAAAAAAAAAAAATCCGAGAAATTATTTTTTATCCTTCCCTTAGTAGTCCAACAGGTAGAGAGGCCGTTCAGTGTACCTAGATTTGCGAAGTCTAGCTTCGTCCGAGCCTTTTCTCTGGAGTGGCCCGGCCTGTGGCAGATTTTTCTAGTTATTTCATGGGTTTTGTTTGAACCGTATGCTTAGCGTGGAGGCTGGCTTACAAGCAAGCAATCCAGCTGCCACGACGTAAGCATGTGGCATACCCTTCTTATCAGCCCGACGGCTGTGGTGGGGTCCCTGTCTCAGAAACTGCGTGTTCACAATTCTGTACGTAACTGGTTGGCGTTCGGCTCGCCGCAATGCTTACATTTCTTGTCGACCGCGTCATCAATATTTGCCAAGCGCATGGGTAACCTAGTCTTAATCTGTGCAGTAGGACTTCGGCACCTCTATTTTTGGAGGAAGTGCCAATTGATCATATCCTGGGGTGAGGGAGAGTTTGTGGTATTTTCTGTGTCCGCCGGAGAATGGTAAGCACCGTATCGATGGACCTATAGCTCAATATTCTTTGACCATCACGGGGGTTTGGGACATGCTCCTGCCCTTTTCGGCTAGTCTGTCAGCAAGCTCATTCCCTCGGATGCCTATGTGGCTTGGGACCCAGTTTATGATTACTCTTCTACCCTGATCAAGGATCCTCTGTGCTGTGGTGAGGAGTGGTTAGGAGTTAGATGTAGCCGTTGTGCATGCCGTGTTATAGACAGTCAATGGCAGATCTAGAGTCGGTGTGTATAACCACCTGTCCTTTCCTTAGGGACGCGTAGGCCAGGGCTCCCATGATCGCAATTGTATCTGCTTGGAGCGAGGTGCCATTGTTAGTGATCCTGATGGATGTTGTGGTATCCCTTGCTGCGAAGCCGGCGCCTGCAGTGTGGTTTATGGGATCCACAGATCTGTCCGCGAAGTAGGTTCTACTACCCGGAGGAGTTGCTAGAAACAATGAGGTCGACAGAAGCATAATCAACAATAGGCCGGACAGCGTATACACAGAATGCTCTTAGTACTTTGTGTCCCGCTCCTATGTGTCTCCCGGTCATTACTTCAATGACAAACAGCCTTTCTTTAGTTCGATCAAGCAGGCACTGGATCTCCTTTTTGAAAGTGAGTGTGTGACCTATCCAAACCCCAAGGTATTGATAGTCCTTAACCCATTCCAGATCCATGCCCTGGACAGTGAGTGTTTTTTACACTGGCTTTCAGAGCCATAGCTTTTGATTTTGCTGCTGAAATTTTTAGACTCGTCCTGCAACACTCCTCAGACAAAAGGTCCAGACATCGCTGGGCTCTACTGAGGCGGTGCTTACCAGAGGAGGTGATTGCAAGATCGTCTAGAGAGGGCCATGAACACAAGTACAAACACAGTAACATAAACACCATAAAAAAACACAACAGGTCCATTTTCGTTGCTTTCGTCTAAGTAAAGGGTTACGTTTCTCTATTGTCATCTCTATCTGAACTAGAAAACACTCCAAATCAGGTGAATATGCACTTATGTGCCAACAGTAACATGCACACAAAGGTAAAATGAAACATTGCCAGAGTTTATACTGACAATGCCATTCATACCCAGTATCAAACAGGCTCTCCGTTGGTTGGCTCGCCAATTTTGCCTGAATGACGGGTATTAAGCGAATGCCCATCAGTCAGTGCTTGATTATGTAGACAGGTTCTCAGAGGTGATCTGTGCATTGATACCTAGCGTATAATGGCTGATATGAATGTGCACATGTGAAACCACTTAGTCATTTATGATAATTACCGTCAGGATACTTGTGACTGCAATATCACCTCCGCACATATTCTCTCTATTATGCCTCATAATATTGGCTGTTTGCACATTCATTCACATAGCATAAAATGGTACCACAGTGAAAGTTCCAGATTTATTATCTTCCTTTCACAGAATATCCTCAGACATGCATATATTAATTCTCCTTCCTTTACGGCTGATTGATCCTTAGTTTGCAACCTGTTGTTACAGCGCACACTTTAATTACAATAAAATATCCGAGTTTAAAAGTCAGCCAATAATCAAACCCTGTATTTTTATCATTAATCATCTACGTTTTTTTTACCCTATTTACTAGGCGAGTAAAAAAAAAAAAAAAATCTAATGACTTTCATTCTAAGACAATTTTTCAAAGACTGTATGAAGTCAATTGTACCCAGTTATCAATCTTAGAATAACCATTGTAAAAATATTAGGAGAAGATCGATCATTTCAGTTTAACCTTACTGTTGTGAAAGCCATACTTAATTGCATTCATTAATTAAAGATTCACCAAGCACAGTGGTTGCTACTTTCCACTTTTCGAAGAAAAATATACACCATTATCAAAATGTTCTCTAGTTAAATAAGGTTGTTTGTATTAAAGGAAAATATGACTAAACTTTTGCTCTTTATTTCAATTTGAACAATGCCTTAACAAGGTCATTTTTGAAGAATGAAAGATAATTAACTAACAGCAGAAAGCAAAAGCAATAAAAAAGTCTGCATACATAAAAAAATAGCATCTCCTACAATTAAGGAGACATGGAAAAGCATGTACTGGCCTATTTGTAAATTAAGAGTATTTGCATATTTTTATACCATAACGGTTCAAGAATAGAAATGTATCATTTTTATGTTGTGGTTTCCTATTAACTTAAATTATGAAAAAGTAGACTGTTTTGAGCTTTGTTTCATATATGGTTCTTCAGACTGCTACAATGGCCTTGCCTGTATTTTCGCCATGGAAGAGGCCTATGAATGCTTCTGGCATTTTATCAAATCCCTTTACAACAGTTTCCTTGTACTTGACTTTGCCCTGTAAATGGATAAGGTCACTTTTAGTTTGTTTGTTTTTTAATACAGAATAAAAAGTGATACAAAATAACATGTCTATGGATATCAAGAAATTTATTCATTTACTTAACTCACAATGTATAAAAAAAGAGATGAGAAAAGGGAGGAAGAATGGGAAGGGAGAGTAAACAAAGATATAGCTAAACAGAAGCACACGTGAAAAACCTTGATAAAGAGCCAAAATGTACCAGCCTCACGAAAAAAAACATTATACAAGATCACTACTAACCTCATTGATCCACTGCTTCATCTGATCAATTCCTTCCATCCAGCGGTCAAACCATCTTGTAACAATGAAGCCTTCCACTGCAAGCTGCTTCCAAAGTATCGTAGCTGGATTCAATGGACCTGGAACATTGAATAATGAAACAATTATCTTCATATAGCAATTGATTATCCATATATAATACTATCAACACTGAGGAAGCAGAACTGTTAATAAAATAAATAAAAATGGTATTCTAGTCTTCAATTTGTACTATAAATAAATGCACAATACTTGCTAAAGAGGACTAATAAGATAAGCAACTAACCATATATTCTACAGATATTCACACAAAGAGGGGAGACTTACTAGGAGAGAAAAGTCATTACAACACCAACAACGAAATAGAAAGCTTACTAGTCATTGACACCACACCAGAATCTTTATTGTCGTCATTGTACTCTGAAATCACACCACAAATTGCCATTCTGCCCCTCTCAGCCATGTGTGGTAGAGCGTCCGCAGTAAACTGTCCTCCAACCTTAAAATAAACAAAAATAAGATTAAGACGAATAAGTAATACACTAAAATTTAGATCTAACCTTTTCCTTCATATATCAACACAAATAAATTCATAATTTATTAATTCTACACAAAAAAATACATAACCACATTATTTAAAAGTATACCATCAAGAAGTAATATTTAATAGTTATACTCTTAAAATAAGAATAAATAATATTCTGACTCAGATTAATGGATTATGGACACCTGCCAAACTCCTTACAGTTGCTTGGTTACCTGGATAAACAAGTTTGGTTTAAATACTGTAATATTCTAAATCTGAATGTAAAAATATTATGGAATCAACAGTCTCTACCTTAAATTCTATTACCCATATTATTCCATGCAATTTTGATGCTTTTTTCATCTTTAAGTAAAATGAAAATAAAATTTGTAAAAAGAAAGGGTCAAAACTTACATTTTCAAAGAAGCAATTAATTTTTTCAGGTGCTGCTTGACCAAGTTCCTCCCCAACATTTGCCGTTTTATAGTTGAAGGCATGGTCTGCCCCTAGTTCTTTGGTCCATGCTACCTTTTCATCAGATCCCGAAAAGGCAATCACCTTACATCCTAAAAGGGAAAATATATAAAAATAAAGCATTCAGAAATTCCTTACCATAAATATGTTCTCAAACGGCTATTCATAAGCAACGCTGATACTGTAAATTCAAAATTTTACATCAAGTTTCTCCAATTATTATGGGCTGACAGTTTTAAAATTTATTTAACTCTATATTCTGTGCCTATCGCTTTCAGCCACAGCAGACTCTTATTCTCAAGTACTGACAAAACTGACAAAGTTTTTTTAATTAAGAACTTGAAAATAAGATTTCGCAATTTTCGCATTTTAGTACTAACCTTTGATCTTGGCTATCTGAATTACAGCACTACCAACTGCTCCAGCAGCAGCATTTACCAGTACAGTGTCTCCTGCTTTTGGTCGGCAGATTTCAAGGAACCCAAAATATGCTGTATTCCTGTGAGGAAAAATATAACTTTATATATTTTAAAAGTAATAATGTCCTTTAAGAAATATATCAATATATTGTTTCCATGTATAATAAACAAAGAAGAAGAAAGATTACTTCTAACTTCAAATCCTGAGGAGCTGTATACTTCAACATGATCTTGACTTATCTTTTTCTACATCACCACAAGACTACTAATGCAACTTACCCAGGCATCCCCAGAATCCCTAAGCCAAGACTCTTGGGCAAGTCTCCCATTTCTGGCAGCTTCATGGGCTTCTGGAAAAAGTTATCAGCCTTGAAGTCCTTCTCAGTGAGTCGGGTGTGAGACCGCCAGCCAGATGGTGAGACAACATACGTACCAACTGGCCAATCTGGGTTCTTACTCTCAATCACTCTGAAATCAAAATTGAAGTTTTTATTATTATTGCCTATACCTCTCTAAAGGAAATATATAATAAAATAAGATTATGGCTTCATACGAGAGAATCTTTTCAAAGCCTCATGTCCTCACACGGAGAGGTCTAGAGGAACTAAGTAAGGATTTACTAAACTCCCTTGTTTGTACTTTCAGCATGCAATTGTTGACTTGTCTATATTATATATATATATATATATATATATATATATAGCCAATGAATTTTCATCTCCCTAAACCAATTTAGGCATTTACAATTAATCGGAAAAAGATCATTCTACCTTCTGGAAAGTGAATTTGTTATATAAAGCAAAATCTCAAAAGCAAAAATAATATAACAAGAGTTAAATTCACATACTTTGCAACCTGTGTACCAGTCACAGGGGCTTCAAAAGGGATTTGCTTGATCATATACCGCATGTATGGATCTACACTCAAAAATTCAGCTTCAATAATAACATCTGCAAAAAATATTTGTAGTCATGAGTGTAATTGCAAGACTGAAAATAAGCTAATTTTAAACAATGAAAAAAGGTTAATCCTTTGCCAGAATATTAGAATAACTGGATTCTAATATCTTACTATGCGAGAACAGTATTGCCTTAAATTACTTAAGAAAAACCCAATAATAATGATCAACTGATAATAAAAGTAATTGATTCTTATAATCTTTAGGAATATAGAAATCAAAAGGCACTACATATGCAACATGTTGATAAACATTACCTCCATCTTCACAAGCAAGCTCTTCTTCCACACATACAAAGTCTTCCTTTTTGGGCATCCCCTCTGGCCGCTTGGCTAGTTTCCATACCTTTGCTGTCACCATTTTGGCTTCTAGGATGCTGGGGAATACAGATTTCCTGCAAGAAGATAAAAGCCACATGTATCTCTATGGATAATAAAGTCCTGGAAGAGGAGTGTGTGACTGTAGAAGGAGACTTACACGGACATGTTGGAAAGAGGGGAGCTGGTTTTGTGGAGGTACATGGAGGTCAGAGGTAAGGCAACAGAAACTAATTAGCACAAAGCCTGGAGTTGTTCCCGATGATCATTTGATTACATATAAGTTACATGTTAAGTGTGGAGGAATTAAAAGCCAAAATGATTTCATGCTGGTAATGAGGGAAAGGGAAAAGAGTTATGAATTGAAAATCATACCAGAAGTGTGTCCTAAGCAACACAGATTAGTAGAAATGGATATTAAGTAGAGGAAAAGCAAGTTAAGGAGGAGAAATAACAGGATAATAGAGGTCTGACACCTAAAAGGAAACAAAGCAAGAGAATATTGTGAAAGAGGAATACCAATCATGGGAGCATAGAAAGGATGGAGAAAAATGAGGGAGACAAGGTTATAACAGCAGCGGAAGTAGGAATTTGAACAAAAGTAGGAGCCGCAAAAAAAAAGACAGTGGTGGCAATAAGAAATCCAAGAAAAGTGATAGAAAAAGAAATAGAAAACAGGCAGGAATAAGAAAGATGAAGTAAGGTATAGGGAAGAGAAGAGAAAGGTAATGTGGGTAGTTATAACAGTAAGTTGGGAAGTGTACTAAAAATGTTATGACACCCTTAACAGGAGATGAAAAAGTAATATATATAGTAGCTAAAGAAATTCATAAAAAATGTAGATCTGAAGATGTGTGTGGTAAGGGATGGAAATGGAAGCAATAGTAGAAGCTAAAAATATAAAAGGAAGATGGAAATAATTTTTATTTTAGTGAACTGAATATACCAAATAAATAGGAATATTTAATGAAGCAGACACAAAAGAAGAGGAAGCAATAAGAAAGATTAAGAGGAAAAGCAGCTGTGGCAACTGAGGTAACTGCGATAGTAAGGCATCAGGGTGGACTATGTGGGTATTGATAAACAAAACATAGGAGGAAAGGATATCATAGGAATGGAGAAAAGAGGATATTACTTATATGTAAACAAAAAAGAGACATCTGCATATGGGAGTGTGAAAACTGCAGAGGGATAAAGTTTGGGGGGCATGGACTGAAGGTACTGGAAAAGATAAATGGCTAAGAAAGTTGTACCTAATGAAATAGTTTGTTTTTTAAGGAAAATAAAAAAACAAGATACAAGAGTCACCATCAGAACCTCACAAGGGAAAAAAAAAAAAACAATGGAGGGGAACATTCCGCAGTCTTATAGTCCTGGAGAAGGTATATGACAGAGGGCCAAGAGACGAGGTATATTGGCGTCTGAAGAATGGTGATGGAGATGTAAAGTGGGGCAAGTATAGCATTTGGGACAAATGAGAGACTAGGAGTGTCCAGGTGAATGTAATATTACATTAAGGGCAAGCCATTAGCCCCTTCTAGTTTGTGCTTGTGATCATTGACCTGATAAGAAAGAGAAACAAGTGGGAGTTATTGTTTCCAGATGACTTAGTGATCATAGCAGACACCTGGGAGGACATGCAAAATAAAGTGGTATATTGGCTGGGGAGTCTCCAAAAGGGAGGATTGAATGTGAAAGTAAAGATATAAGAATTAATGGTAGGTACCAAAGTAAGGAGAGAAGAGAAAAATTAACATCTAAGAGGATAAAAAAAAATACACAAGTTGATGAATTTAAATATTTGGGCTCAATGCTAATTGAGTAGGGAGGGAAGTGAAGTTGAAGTTGAAGAGAGTAGGGAGGGAAGTGAAGTTGAAGTTGAAGAGAGAAACGAGGGAAGTTGGAGAGAGTGGAGACAAGCTGCTGGAGTGTTCTGTGACAAAGATTTTCCATGAGGCTCAAAATTAAAATTAACAGAGCAGAGATGAGATCAGTAATGATCTATGGAACAGCAACCTAGGTGCTGAAGAATACAATAAGAGAATGCTTAAACTCACTTTAAGAGCATTTCAAGTAACATGGTGGTGAGAGAGAGAGAGTAGAAGTGGAAGAAAAAGAAGAAAAAGTAAGATAGTTTGGGCATTTGGAACAGAGAAGATGAGGAAGTAATAAAAAAAATGTTAAAGAAAGATTAATAATGGGAAGAAAGGGAACAACAGAGAAAGATAAAATGGGCTGGAATAATTGGAGACAAATCGAGCATAATGCATACTCCTGACCAAGCAGAAATGACTAAAGATGTCTTTGGATAAACAATACTGTACTGTCCCTTTATTATCTATTTCCACCATTAAAATATTAAACCAGGAAAATCAAGAAGGAATGCTACAATAATATTCCTTATTTCTTTATCAATTTTTCATTTACATTGTATAATATAAGTACATTTTCCCAACTAAACAAAAGTGAAAATGAATGCATGGTAATCATTTGAA
>NW_020869213.1:217215-219715 GCF_003789085.1 Penaeus vannamei
CATGAGAGAGAAAAACTGGCATGAAAGTAGAACTTACTACACATTGACACCACCCCAATATCTTTGTCGTTGTCATTGTACTCTGAAATGACTCCACATATTGCCATCCTGCCCCTCTCTGCCATATGAGGCAGGGCTTCAGCTGTGAATTGGCCTCCAACCTTAAATTATAAGGATAACAACACAGATTAGGATTAGTTGAAAACTTATAATTGTGATTTGAAAAAACATATATATTTTTAATATCAATATGGTATGTTCCAAAGTAAAAGTTAAAGATAATAGATTCATCCAATATCCAAAAACTTGAGAAGGCTTCAACGGAGGGAACTATTTTTTAAACATATATAAAAATGTGCCTCTGTTATAGGCTATACAGTCACAGATATAGTAAGCATTCGAATTCCATTGGTTCTATGCATTAGAATAACGTAACGTGTCAAAACTTACATTTTCAAAGAAGCAGTGAATTTTTTCTGGTGCTGCCTGGCTGAGCGCTTGCCCGATGTCGGTCGTTTTGTAGTTGAAGGCATGGTCTGCCCCAAGTTCTTTGGTCCAAGCGACCTTTTCCTCAGAACCCGCAAAGGCAATTACTTTACAGCCTAGCAGGAGGACAGGAATGGATTAAAAGATTTTTATAACATCGAATAATCATCAACTTTAATCTGTAAACATGATCAGTGAATCCGCTGCTCTGATTCATCATAAAATTCTGTTTTGGTTCTTTTTAATTTGCTTTGGTTTGGGATTCAACTGACTTGGACCTCAACTTTTCAAACTACCATTTACGTTGAATTAATTTCATCTTTTTGATATAAATACCATAAAGATTGTAACTTCTCTATCCTCACACCTAAAAAGTAATATCTCTTTTAGGATATATCAAAAGAAAACTAGTACAGGTTTCCCATAAAAATATATGTTTGATCTAATTATTATTATTGTTGTTATTTTTACTAACCCTTGATCTTTGCTATCTGGATGACAGCACTGCCAACTGCCCCAGCTGCAGCGTTTACCAGTACGGTCTCTCCAGCTTTTGGCTGGCAGATGTCAAGCAACCCAAAGTAAGCTGTATTTCTGTGTGGGAAGAAGATTGCCTTTACTAGGATGTGATATAACTAATTATTTAATAATTATGCTCCTAGGCGTAATAATAATGTATATTTATATTTATATATGTAATATGTAATGTAATACACACACACGCGTGCGCGTGCGTACGAATATTTAATCAGAGAGGACTCGAACTCGTTCTGCGAAAATACACTTACCCACCAATTAATAAAGTTCACACAATGATTTCCCTACTTTCATCATGAACGTATCATTAAAAGGTCCATACCAACTTACCCAGGCATACCCAGAATTCCTAAGCCAAGACTCTTGGGCAAGTCTCCCATTTCTGGCAGCTTCATGGGCTTCTGGAAAAAGTTATCAGCCTTGAAGTCCTTCTCAGTGAGTCGGGTGTGAGTCCGCCAGCCGGATGGAGACACGACGTACGTACCAACTGGCCAATCTGGGTTCTTGCTCTCAATCACCCTGAAACCGAAGCCCTAATCCTAATCATCCTTGCACATATGTCACAACTAAAGGATGGAATCTAAAGAGACGGCGCTTGAAAGCAAAACAAGGTACCCTTTTTCTGGCATCTATATTGGGAATATAAGCAAGAAGATTTTCTGTATTCGTGTTTGTGTACCCAATATGCATATATTCTCTCTCTCTCTCTCTCTCTCTCTCTCTCTCTCTCTCTCTCTCTCTCTCTCTCTCTCTCTCTTCTCTCTCTCTCTCTCTCTCCCCCCCCCACATGTATGTATATGGAGTGGGATGAGCCTTTACCTATTTAAATAAACATCTAGAAAGATAAATGGTCAGAATTCTTATAAACAGATATCGATATTCGTAAGAGGGAAAACAAAAGAAAAAAGTAATATTCTCTATTCCACTTCATTTCTTTAATTACAAAATTTAGGTAAATTTTCTTACCGTGCAATCTGAGTACCGACCACAGTGGAATTGAGAGGGATTTGCCTGACTTTGTACCGCATGTATGGATCTACGCTCAAAAATTCAGCCTCAGTAATAACATCTGAAAAAATAAATAAATACAAAATAAGGACAAGCGTTTGACAGAATACTCGAATTTCAATGTTTACGTTCATTCTTGAAAACAGCAATGACACACTGACAAAAGTTTCTTAACTGCCGTCAAAAAGGTAATTGAGAAACATTACAGAACAATGAATTTTAAAGCTAAAGAGACTTGCGCAGACAACGTACAGACACATTACCTCCATTTCCGCAAATCAGCTGTTCTTCCACACACTCGAAGTCTCCCCGCTTGGGCTCTCCGTCCGGTCGCTTGGCCAGTTTCCACACTTTCGCTGTCACCATTTTGGAATCTTGGGCAGCGAATTACTAATTTTCTGAAAGGGAAATTAAAATAATGATTATTATTGTTGTTTTTTTTATATGAAGAGGATTACCGGCTATTTAC
>NW_020869213.1:229715-239715 GCF_003789085.1 Penaeus vannamei
ATAACTATATTATTTACATATATAACATATAGTATACAATATACATATATTATCATTCATACATATTTAACCATATATATATCATTATATTATTTATTATATATATATATTATATATTATATATACTATATATATTATATATATAAATATAACATATTTATATATATATATATAATAACGTATATACATATACTATATATATATATATATATATATATATTATATATATATATTTATAATATATAGTATAATCATATATAATACTAATAATTATTAATATCATAATAATATTATATATATAATATGATATTATATTAATATATATTATAATATATTAATTATATTATATTATATTTATATATATATATATTATATCATATAATATATAATATATAATATATATATATATATCTAGATATATATATATACAATATAATCTATATATAAATATATATATTATATATATTATATATTAAATATATATATATTTATATATTATATATTATTTATATTTATATTTATATATATATATATATATATATTTATATTTATTTTTATATATTATATTATATATATACATACTATTATAATATATTATATATATCTATATATATATATTATTATATATATAAATTATATATTATCTTATATATATATATTATATCATATCTTGATTATACATTATATATATAATATTTATAAATTATATATATTATAATATTTACTATATATAATTATAAATTATTATATAATATATATAATATATATATAATATATATATATTATATATATATATATTATATAATATATATATATATATAATATAAATATAATATATACTTATAATATATATAATATAATATATAATATATTATAATATTATATATAATATTATATTAATATATATATATATATATTATATATATATATATTTAACATTAATATATCTATATTATAGTATATACTATATATATATATATATATATAATTAATATTATATATTAATATAATTATATATATACATATATCATGTGTCACATATGTGTGTAGAATGTGTACTCATATGAAAAGAGATCATGTCAGAGAAATTATTTTTAAACAAGCCTTCAGAATCTTTGTCATGCACTATACACTTACCTCTCTCTAAATGTGGTAGGTTTTAAATAAGTCTCTGTGGGTTTATATGAAAACCCCTCTTTACAGCCTGGCTGCAGAGTGAAAATTGGCAAATGGAAAATGTTGACATGCACAACCTTAAGTGAAATGGCTAACTGAAATTTTTAGCTAAAAATTACCAGTCAAAATATAATGTCTTTTGAATGAAACTATTAGATGTGCTGTAGCACATACTATGTGTCTCGCGGGATATTAAATAACTTAAACATGATTTCTGACTCATAATTCCTGATTTCTTCTATCAGAAGTCAAATTTTAAAGGAAGCTGCAAGAAAACTTATGGTTTATAAAATAAATTCCTAATCAACAGCACTAACAAAGATTACAACCAATAAAAACATATATGGAAATTTGATGGTGTTTGCACTATAAATAAGGGGAAATAATATGAAGGCATATTTTGCACTGCACTGTTACGTCAAGTGTCAATCTTGTTTGACTTAGACTTTGCCCTTTACAAGCCTTCATTACTATATTTCTTCCTCGTCAGCCAGTAATTTTACTAGATAAATTAATAATTTATTAGCAAACCATCACAGAGCACATATACATTATAACAAATTGAACTATTTTAACAAACTGTGTTTCCTTCTTAGGCTTTATTTCTAACATTACTTTGCTTTTTCCCCAATTAATTATGAATTAAAATCCTTTCCCTCTTGCAGATAATCAACAACAAAAAATTGAATACTGCCCTGAAAATAACTTAATAAGTGCATGTGCTACAATATCTTATATCAACCATTCTCTATGTTCATGATAAATTTATCTATTAAATATTCTCCTCTTACCTACCCTCTGTAACATCTCTCTGGACAACTGTTCATATCTAGAAGGTCAACTATAACTTTTTTTCTTCATCAAAATGTATTCAAACCAATCTTGTGTGACCATGACTCAAAAAAAGAAAAGAAAGTATTCCCATTCTCTCATACAAAGAAGTGCCATTAAATCTGAAAACACAAATTCAAATTGTTATTTTTTCTTTGGGTTAAACAGTTGGCTGAAGTAAATCTTACCAAGTTAGCTCAAATTTTGGCTGCTCTATTTTTAATAAGATAGTGGTATGGTAAAAATCAAAGATGTGATTTTCTGTCACAGTGTTGCATTCTATTATATGTTTCAATCTTGCACTTCAGGGTATATACTACTAGGACTGCTACATAAGGATGCCCTTAAAAAAAATCCTCATAAAACCATAGCATAACTTTAAATACAAATACCACTTTGGATTATTACTTTAACATCTCAGAATATCCACTTTTCCCCTTGTAAAACATGTTGATGCACTGTGAATTAGTATATTTGATGTGACTGAGATCAATGAATCTATGTACACCATTTGTGGCACACTGACATGATATAATGACAAAATTATATAATATTTGGAGGGTAATGCAAAGATTCTAAATAATCTCACTGGGAAAAAGATTGAGAAATGTACATGAGCAAAATCTCCATTTGTTCATAGCCTCAAACTCTAAGCAATAATACTCAAACAAGTCTGTCTTATTCATGGATTTGTATACTAACAAATTTCCAATAAGTAATTTACTCAAATATTTCTATACAAAGTTTTGTACCTAAACATGTGTTTTGCATTTCAAATATACAGTATATATATAAAATTTCAGAAAATAAATATTTTGTGAGGAAGAGAGGGAGATTTGAATATGGCATGACATTAAAATTTAAAACAAAGTAGTAGTAATAATAATAATAAAATACCAGAATCACTCATAAGAGAAGAAGGGGGAGGAATTAATGATGGCAGTAAAAATACAAAAGTAATGGTACCAAGAATGCTATTTTCATACGGTGCTTAATATGAATATGAATTCAGTCATGCTGTCACCTCAAACTATTCAAAGTGGGAGAAGCTATCATGGATATGCTTCGATATACTGAGTGAATGCTTGCACTACTTTTACTGGTACTTATAGGCCAATTTCTCAGCTTGGCTCTGTGCTCCTATAGATTTTAGGAGATCACAAACTTCTTTCACAGCAGGGGAGTGGGCGGTTTGAAGTTTTTCAGCAAGTTTTACTAAGAAGTCTTCAAGGCGGCCAAGGAAGGCATGAGTTCCCTCACTCTTCACCCAGGCACGGGGTAATGCATTTATTACCTGATGGAAAGATTAGGTAAAGGTTAAAATTCAGAAATGTTTTCCCAAGTATAGAAATTTTCTGAGGATCAGCAATCAAACCATAAAATCTTTATGAAACTCTTATTTCCATAACCTCAACAATTGCTAACAATGACAGTCAAATAATTTATTTGAGAGTATACAGTACTCACATTTCTACATTTATCAAGGGCATCGGATGGATTTATCTCAGCTGCCAGGTTGAGAGCTGGTAGTAGGTACAGATTGAGGAGAGAGCGAACAGCCAAGTCATGGATTACAGAGTCACTCAGCACCTTGTGCCACATAAGCGTAGAGCTGAGAAGCTTCCATGCAAGCCAAAACTGCCGCTGGAAGAACAAGCTTACCCCAGAGTTCTTGTTGTCATAAACACTGTTGAGAAATAAGGGTATCAGATTTATCAGTTACTTTGCCCATCATCCATGTTTGCATAAGAACACTACAACAACAGTTACCTTTATTTCATTTACCACTATCTTAAATAGTTTTATAAAAACTGTAACACATATCAAGTTTTATACAAAACTGAACCTCATATCAAATCTATATAAAAATGTAGTTTCATAATATCTAACACAAGAGGACTTATATCTTTACATACAATATATCATGGCATGTGGGGGGAGAAGAAAATAAAAATAATATGAAATAAAATATTGCTCACTTTTTAGGAAACATTGGGATGAATATATCATTGTCAATGGCATCCTTAATCTTCGCAATAATGGCATGAGTCATTTCCTTGAGGGGTTTTGAGCTTGGGCCAAGGCTAGGATAAGCTTCAGCATAGTGTCTCACTAAGTTCACCAGCCTCACTGTCTGCACATGGGACAAGGGATCCCACCAACAGCCAATTATTTCTGAAATGATCAGAGACAATTACCATCACCTATTCCTTGTTCTAACCATTTGCTCTAGACCTGGAACTTTTCAGTTAGGCAGACAAAAACAAAATCATTGCCTTACATAAACTACTTTGCACAAGCCAATAAACCAAACCCAAGGGTAATTAACAAACCTTTTAGTTTAACTAGAACAATTTTTTCCACCAGATGGGACATGAGCTTGCGGTCTGGATCTTCCCTGAGTCTTCTGGGATCATCATCTGTAACATCATCTGTTCCATATAGCAGCAGCAGATTAAACCACTTCATTCTTTCTATCTCTAAACCATCGGTATCTTTCATTAAAGGATTCCACAATAGCATCTGCAATCTGGAACAGCACACAAAAAGACTTGTCAGTTTATTCTAAGGGTATTTATATTTATTTCAAGGGTATTCATCAAAAGTTAACCTAATAGATCAATGACATGAATGGTGATATTGCCATCAATATGTGATTTGATTAAAAAAAAGGCCTCGAAAAGTGCAAAATAAATGGGTTGATCAGAGACCACAATGGAAAGACTCACCTTATATAAGGAGCAAATATTTTTGGTAAGTTATATGATACATAAGCATCAGAATAAGTAGGGGAATCTTTCTTTCTCCACTCCTCAAA
Source organism: Penaeus vannamei (assembly GCF_003789085.1). Taxonomy (NCBI): domain Eukaryota; kingdom Metazoa; phylum Arthropoda; class Malacostraca; order Decapoda; family Penaeidae; genus Penaeus; species Penaeus vannamei. The sequence goes on from NW_020869213.1 coordinate 234,541, forward strand.
TCTGGCCATTATACGTTTTAACTGTGAAAAATCTTCTTCTACATCCTCGTAAATCTTCCTTGCTTCTGCTGCTATATGTTCTGAAGTAAATAAAATTGGATCAGTTCATTTTTCAAATTGAAAACACTAAACACAGCTACAATAACATAAATAATCAAACTGTTTACTTATTCATAAACACTGTGATAAATACAATATACGATTAATATACAATGAATTCAATCAAATTTTCAACTATTAATGTTGTAATGAATACTATTAATTGCTGTGATGTACACTGATAAATGTTGAGATAAATACTAACAAATGTAGCACTGAATAGTAACAAAGTTCTAATAAATACTACTGAATGTTGTCACATTGACATTTTTTTTTTTTAATAAATACTTGGCTCATCATCAAAATAACATTATACCTAATTCAGTCTGCATCATCTGTATCTCAGACTGGGACTCTTCATCATCGGTTGACATCCCATCATGGTGATTTATGTCTCCTTTCTTCTCCCGTTCTCTTCGTCTGCGTGTTCTGCGGCCTTCACGTTCTGCTGCCCGTCTTGTTCGGTATTCATCAGCTGTTGCACCTTTACCTAGATAATCATTGAGCTCAATATATTATCACATCTTTTCTCTTCCCTAGTTTGTAGAAATCAAACATAGATTTCTTTTAGAAATATATTTGAAGATACTTTTGACATTCAAGCTGATAGAAAAACCTTTAGTGTGTTTAATAGATATATAATCAACCAAGCAATTGAAACTCTGATAATAATGCACAGTCTAGCTATTTCATGTAAAGTTTGAGTGGATCTTTAAACAAAAGTTTGCAGAATATTTAGTATCAATTGGTTATTGCCGATTTATATTATCTTTTAACTGGAATTTGTAAAAAAAAATCATAAAACAAAACTACAACAAACATTATACTGGCACTGGGTTAAGTTTTATGCCTATTTTTGAGGACTGTATCCAATTAACCCATTGGATCTAGGTGACACGACCATCACTAAAAATATGGATGAGGGCCGGGTGACAGATTTTGCAGTCATGAAATTTTTTTGCAGAGGGCCAGTGACTGGCTTGCGCTGTCATAAAAAATTTGGCTGAAGGCCAGGGTGATCGGAATGACTCGCCATAAGTGCACAAAGCTTTTAGAGGCAGATTAGACTCCGTAAACATTTACAAAAGGGCTCTTGTATTATGTCCACCAGTAAATGAGCATGGAATGTATACACAATCTGTGAGCCATTACTGGTAGTGCTCCAGCTCCCACGAGGACACTTTGTCCATTTGCAGGATACTATTCCTGCCCAGTGTGACCAGTGCCATAGGGTGGTATTAAGATAATGAATTAATAAGTGTTAGTAGTTGATATATATATAGGTGATAGTTAATAATATAAGGGTTGATAGTAGTAGTATGTATGAGTAAGGGTATAGGTATAGTATTATGAGGGTAATATATTTTATATTATATATTATATTATATTTATATATATATTATGATGGGTGGATAGTATGATAATATATATGTAGTATAGTGATATATGGTAGAAGATGAGACAAACACAAAAATGGTTTTATTGGTTATTGGGGGTTATATTTCAGCAGGTGTAGAGACTACAGTAGGAGATGGATATAAGTTGCTAGATATTCAATCTGAATACGCGGGGGACATACTACATGACTAACTTAGACTTGAATAATATTGTATTGTCCTATTGTGTCTATTATTTTTTCGCATTAGCGGGGATGGTGTCCCATATGAGAGACGGCCTGAAAATAGAAGGTAAAACCATTGCTGGCGTTCCGCGCGTCTGAGTTGCCGCGATTTTGTAGCCGCGCGGTGTAATTTTATTTTGGGGTTCAAAATATACTGTGGGCGTGAGATTTGGTATATAATAAAGAAGAAAAATAATAAAAATAATATATTGGAACTTTCGTTGTTCTGAAAGCTGTACAATTTCTGCAGCTATATTGGGGATGAACTTGTATTCTGGTTAATTTTGATACGGAGATGTTAAAAAATATAGTGTATATTCTATTTTTTTCACTTTTTGCTAAGATCTAAAAGAATCACGAGGCTGGTTCTTTAGATGTGTGTCAGTTATTTAAACACTTTTGTTGCTTCAAGGAGTGAAGTTTCTAGATCTGTGCTAGTTAATCATGGTATTATTCGCTGGCATGTTGGGTTTGTCATGCTGATGCTGTTACTGCTGGAAATTTATGGTGGTATCTGTTCGAAATTGCTTATTAATATTTTTGAATTTGATATCTTCGTATATATAGTAGTATAGTGTATTGATTTAAGTATATATAGTATTATGTAGAGTGATAGTAGTGTATAGGGTGATATAGGGTATTTTAGCATATAGTATGAGGGTATGTGTAGGATATGAGGTTAGGTATTAGTTAGTAGGGTTAGAGGTAGTAGTGGACTAGTTATACAGTATAGTAGTATATATGATGAGCATATATTAGGATTATGAGTGATATGATAGTATGGTAAGGTATATATATGTTAGGTAGTATGTTATATATATATAATTATACATATATTGTATTAGGTATAGTATATCATTACATATATAGTAGGAGTATATATTATATATATATATGAGTATATATTATGTAGGTTATATAGTAGTATATATATAGTTAGGTGTTAGGAGTAGGGTATAGTATCATACAGGATAGTATTATTTATATTTACAGGTATGGATATATATATAGCTATATATAGTATGAGTGAGCATATATATTATGTAGCATATATTATATATATAGAGGTATGATATAGTATATTATATTAGTATTATATATATGGTAGGATGTGTGTATTATAATTACATACTACATACATATGGGTATGTATGGTATTGCATATGATGGATATAGTATATAGGTATATTATTATATACTATATATATATATATATATATGTGGGATAGTAGTGAGGTTTGTATACATATCTACATGCGTAATGAGCAGTGAGATGTACGATATCGATATAGTAGGTGATTGGTATTTGATACATATATATATATTATTGTGTAGCATATACATATATATATACATATGATTATCATATGTATATACATATGTATTAAATATATATAGTCATATATTTATAATAATATATATAATGTGTACATGATGGGGTATTTAATATATACATATATTATTTAGGGCATATGGTAGATAGTATATAGAGGTAGATAGTAGCATATATATAGATAGTATATGGTTATTTTTGTATTTATGGGTATATAATCTTTAGTCTAGAGCTATTTATTATATCCATATATTATTTTATGGTACAATATTCTTATTAGTTTCCAGTGTAATTTTTGGATATAACTTAGTAGGGCCTGATTTTCCCTAACACTAATTTGCAGGGGGATATTATTTAGGATATATTCGCGATTTTTGGGCTACATATGGCTCATAGGGGTATGTTTGCAAGGGACTTGATGATATTGGTGTGTTTTGTGGGTCCTTTCGAAATACAGATTAACTTATTCTGTTACGCGCCATAGTGTATGAGTGATTCGAGGTGTTATAATAACATATTTTTTCTATTTATGATTAGGTTCGTGAGGTGGAGTTTCATGGGATAGTCGCGCAAAAGAGACTGAGAGATTAAATAAAAAAGGTTTATATTATGATGGATGAAGTGCTGTTAAGTGCTGTATAGTATTTGTCATCATGCCTTACCATGACATGATTTATTCTTAATGCCTATTACATTCCTATTATTTTTTTTATATGGATGGATTTAAAAGGAAGAAAAGATAACAATTGGCATATTTTCTGGGTCCCTTCCAAGGCCTATTGTTGAAAATCAATAGTGTCAATATGAGATGGTAATCGTCAAAAATTTTAACTGAGCTGACTTTCTGCAACATAGTTAGCTGCAACGGCATATCCAAGATTCCTTCTCTGTTAGGCTTAATTGCTATCCTTGTGTGCAGTGTAGCTATCTTTGGTTCCAAGTGCCGCCTACTACGTAGCCTGGCCCTAGACTCATCTACCCCATTTTGCTGACGTCTATTAGTAGCTGAATTAGTAATGATACACTCTACGTTAGGAAGAGGCAGGGCTCATGTCTACTCCATGCCATGTACCATCTGCAAGTTAGTCAGTTTGCTGGGGCCCTTAAATAGGTAACTGGCCTTACTCACCTATGTTGCTACATACCGTTCCATAGCTATAGTTGTTTGATGACCTTCATTTGGGTAGATGGTCTTTTCCGAATATATTTTCCGGCCATGCAGTATAAACAGTTAACCTATTGAATCCAGGTATTTTGCAGCTCATGGATAGCCCAAAATCTGGACATTAGGTTTCCTTGAGTGACAATTCTCTAAGGTGTGTGGCTTGTAAGCCTGCCCCACAAATACACACTTAGCATCAAGACTCCTTGCCTCCTATTTATAATACTATAAGCTTTTTTCTGTAGATATATTTAGACTGTCTAATAACAGTAAGAATAATTAACTTAGTGTTATCTGTTATTCAAAAAATATTTTTTCACTTTTCAAATTTACATAACATCCTGCACAAGCTGGGCAGCAACAGGAAATGGTGTCCTCCCCGAGGATGGCCCTCTCCTATGCATGGCTCATGGATGGACCAGTAGATATCCTGCAAAAGCTTGTGATCGATCTCCCTTCAAGTAATTTGTGCATCTTGTGATGTCCTCATCTCCCATCACTTGCCACTCACCAACAATTTTCCATGGCCAAAATGTTCCTTTTACTTGTCAGTCAGCCAAATTCTTCAATGAACAGACATTCATCAGCCATCCCTCAGCCAATTTTTTTTCATGACAAAATGTTTACATCAACCAGATCCAATCAATTAAGTATGTACCCCTACAAAGTAGCCTGGCCTAACAGGTGTGGCCCTACAAGATACCAAAACTTGACTTATGCTTGATGATGTCACAAAGCTAGTAAGTCATGATGTGTCCCTGAACATGCTAGGTGAGCATCGACATATTTCATGCCATTAGTGCCTCCACCATTCCTTGCTTGGATGTGGCAGATCTGGCCAGAGCAAAGATTATTTACCCTCAGCTGTATTCTGATGGCTGAGAGTGGCACACTCTGCTTCCTAATGAGTGTTAGTAATATCATATGAAGCAGCCCTATATTTACCAAGGATCTACAAGT
>NW_020869213.1:254715-257215 GCF_003789085.1 Penaeus vannamei
TACCGTGGGTAGATTTTTAAGCCGAAAATAATAGTTTCCGGGCAGTGTCAAAGTCGGTGCGCGGGCCAGTCCAGGAACTGGCCCATCCACCACGGGCGACAAATCAGAGCACAAGCTCCGATCTAGTGTCGCACAGGTGGGACGCCTAGGAATTCCCCCCGCCCCACGCAAGTGGGTTAAATCAACCACGGGCGACAAATCAGAGCACAAGCTCCGATCTAGTTAAAATGTCATGAAATTATGACATTCAGCAAAACAAATAGTATTTGGTTTAGTTCTATCTTTAAACACTATCTCCAAAATTGTTAATCCAGTGATAACAATTACAAAACTTTGCACATATAATCAATTAAATTAACAAACACTAGAGGAACAAGATTCTGAAGCATTCAATATGCTATCACCCTGTGGCTTGTAGCTTTGAAAGTCTGAATCATTTACCCATATACATAATATTAAAGCCATACCATTTTTTTATTATAATACCAAATTACTACCATAACCCTCAAATAAAAAGGTTCCCAAAACAAATTGCCAAAAGGAAATTACTAATCAAAACCTCTTTTTCATGGCTCAATACAATCAACTATGCATGATGGAGGATATTTAAAAGCTCGGCCTGTATAGCTACTTACTTTGCAAAATTTTCTTCCATGGATCAAGTGACTGAGGCGTCCTTGACTTTTTGGAACGGAATTTGTGCTTTCCAGCTATTTCTGGGTCTTCCTCATCAGAATCTCCAGGTTTGGCTGCAATGGCTTCAGCTTCTCGACCATTGACGATGATTATTCCAAGCTCATCCTATAAAACAAATTTCAAAATATATTAAAATTCTGGCATATTCATCTAATTATATATTTCATTATAAACAGAAACTCAATGTTTTAAGCTGGGCAAGGAAATGCTCCTTTGAAATCACATGGTTACTTAAAAACTAGCTCCAATTTTAAGACAGGCCTGTAAATCATACACAACCCATACATACATACATACATACATACATAAGGACAAGTATAATCATAATACTATAATATCATGCATTTATGCATAAATAAATAAATAAATAAATAAATAAATAAATATATATATATATATATATATATATATATATATATATATATATATATATATATATATATACTAATATAACCCTATATATATCTAATATACTATACCATGTATATATTCTATATATACAGTATAATATAATACATTATATATATACCACTCGGTAACTACCTATATTCTCACATGCTCATATACTATTTATGCATGTCATATATATACTTACCTCCCCATGTATACTTCCATACCCTACATGTATATTCACTTGTACATCGTTATATATCTCTAACTCTGGTGTTCCCTCTCCTCTCCATTTCGTATATCTATCATATCTATGTACTCATTAAATATGATATACTACTAATACATGTCTAGTTCATTATACTACTACTAGGTATATATCTCACTTTCTCTAATATATTCCTCCTTCCATCTATTATCATCTATAATATATATATAATTATACCTCCATATATATACCTAAATATATATATATAACTATAATCATCATCTATGTAATTTCTTCTACTACTATAACATGTATTCTATATACTATCACTTGTACTTTATATATAATACTACTGTAATTTATATACTACATGTCTCCTTCTCCTCCCCTTCTCTCTCTTTCCCCTCTTCTCTCTCTGTCCTCTCTATTCTCTACTCTCCTCTCTCTCTCCTCTCGTTCCTCTTTCTTCTCTCTCGTCTCCTCTCTCTTACATATAAAGTCCAACCTCTATCCTCCTCTTCATATCTACAACATTAATATATGTTTTTTTTTGTTTATTATCATGTTGGATGGATTAGTGTTTTAGTCAGGTAGTTAGGTGATGTTTTACTAGATCATATATGTGTATCGTTATATGTGCTTGATGTATGCATGTTGTTATAGTGTGTGTTGTTATGTTATTGTTGATCAGTGTTTTGTGATGTGTTGGTTAGTGTTCTGTATGTAAGTGCAGTTATTAGTTATGTTATGTGGTATTGTAGTGTTTACATGTATAGTGTTATAGGTATATGTGTTTCAGCTCAGGTTATTGATGTGTTAGTGTGGTGTGTGTGTGTATACGTTAGTATGTGTGTTGTGTGTGTAGTTGTATGGTTGATGATGTTGTGTGTGTGGTATGTGTGTGTTTTTTAAAATGTAGTGTTTGTAGTTCCCCTTCTTGAGGTGATTCTCTCATCATCTATTATGTCTCACTACTCTTTATTAATATGTTCTTGTTCATCTACATTCTCGCGTGTGTGTCAGTATGTTTGTATCCCTCTCATATGTATCCTGTATTACTCATCTCTATTACTTACTACTGTATTTATTCCTCACATTATCATATGTCTCTCTAACTTTGAGGGTCTTCTCTATGTCTCATTACTATCTTTATTCATATTTAGTGATTCAAATCATTAGTTAAATACTTATGGATACATTGTCAAA
>NW_020869213.1:262215-264715 GCF_003789085.1 Penaeus vannamei
TGTGTCTGCTGTTACACATTTATGCCTTTAAAGTTTTATATCAATATTACTATACTTCATATTTTAATATTTATCTATACCCTGATATAAGATCGTGCGCATTGAGTGTTTCATATTTTCTTGCTCCTGCTGCCAGGTCATACACCACAGCACGCGTTTATTTCAAGCTAAAATGTCAGTGAGAAATGTTGCGTGTCCAATGCTGTGTTGATTCAGGCTTATTTTAAAGATTTTTATAGTAGCATCGAAGAATAATAAGTCTTTAGTAGCATCAATCGGGATTGCTTTGTTAGTGAGAAATGTTGCGTGTCCAATGCTGTGTTGATTCAGGCTTATTTTAAAGATTTTTATAGTAGCATCGAAGAATAATAAGTCTTTAGTAACTATCCCAGTTTTATATCTGAGCCCATCAAGAGCTCCAAATGACGAAAAAGGTGATTAAAATCAAAGCAATCCCGACGGTACAGAGAAACAACGAAAATCTGACGTTTCCAGATATAAAGGTATTTGGTTTATTATTTTACGGTGTGAATGCAGCTCTATCTTACTATACATACCGTGGTGGAGAGAATGTGTCCTGGGGAGTGCTGGGGGACTTGCCCCCTATCAACCTTCCCCTCAGGCAGTGCCTGAAGGGCATGCCTAGTCACTGCAATTTATATTGAAATATTAAGTTGGCTTATTGGTCAATATGTTTTTTTGGGGGGTTGGAACGTGTAAATTCCCAGAGATTGCCAAAATGTGGCTTGGGTTCCAATAGAGTTTTTGATTTCTGGCGCGTCAGCCTGTAGAATTTCAAAGATGACAGTTACATCTGTAGAGTTTCACTGACTGATTTTAAGAGTTTTTTGTACTAGTTTCACACATTTTTTATCATTATTCTTCTTATTTAAGCCTGATTTACCCCATAATTTCCCTGATACATTTCATGCCCTCCCGTTAACAGGACTATTAAATCAAGATTGTCGAAGGAGAAATGGTACTCAATCTACTAAACGATTCGGTAGAGGTTGAAGACCGCTACGCGTGTAGATAGAGGAAAATGGACACCGCCATCTTATAGAGCGGGAAAAATAGAAGGGGATAGCGTATAGTTTAAGATGCACCGGCCTTATAGTCACCGCTAAATGACGAAAATATAACGCGCGGCCGCCTTTCAAATTCAAAGTCGATGAGCTTGTTTACCTTGCTAGGAAAAACACGACACTGACCCACGAACGCATTTTTGCGTTCACGAACTAGTCCGTGTATCATTATGCGCTTGTCAAAACGATATTTGGCTAATTATCTGTGTCTGCTGGTACGCATTTATACCTTTAAAGTCTTTTAGTAATGTTATTATACTTCAATTGCATATTTTTATATTTATCTATACCCTCATATCGAATCCTGCGCATCGAGTGTTTCACACTTTCTTGCGCCAGCCACAGGTTGACAGCTCACCAAGACACCAACCCGCTCATTTCGAGATTGAAAGCCGGTGAGAAATGTTGCGTTTCCAGTGTTGTGTTGATTCTGGGTTCTTTTTTAAGACCTTTACAGTGGCATCGAAGAATAATTCGACTTCAGTAACCATCCCAGTTTTATATCTGAGCCCATCAAGAGCTCCAAAGGACGAAAAAGGTGATTAAAATCGAAGCAATCCCAACAGTACAAAGAAACGAAAGTTTCACGTTTCCAGATATAAAGGTTATTTATTATTTTACGGTGTGAATGCAGCTCTGTCTTGCCGTACATACCGTGGTGGAGAGAATGTGTCCTGGGGGGGGTGTTGGGGGCTTGCCCCCCATCAACCCTCCCCTCGGGCAGTGCCCGAAGGGCACGCCTAGTCACGGCAATTTATATTGATATATTAGGTTGGTTGGTTTATTGGTCAATACGTTTTTGGGGGTTGGAACATGTGAATTCCCGTAGATTTTTTGCCGAAATGTGGGTTGGGTTCCTGTAGAGTTTTTTATTTATTTCGCGTCAGTCCGTAAACTTTCAAAGATGGTGGTTACATCCGTAGAGTTTCATTGGCCGATTTTAAGCGCTTTTTGTGCTAGTTTTACGCATTTTTGATCGTCATTCTTCTTATTTAAGCTTGTTTTACCCCATAATTTCCCTGATATACTTCATGCCCTCCCCTGCTAACGGGACTATCAAATCAAGATCGTCGATGGAGAAATGGTACTCGATCTCCTGAACGATTCATTCGCAAAAGAAACAACGCCGAAAATCGATGAAATCATAGGATTTCATGCAGAAAAACATCATTTTTTTTTCGACTTAGTCTCTGCGAGGGTGCGTCGCGGTCTTCAACAATTACCAAACGATTCATACACAGAAGAAACAACGCTGAAAATTGATGAAATCATAGGATTTCATGCAGAAAACATAAATTTTCTCGACTTCGTCTCTGGGAGAGTGCGTCACTCTCTGTAACAATTACCCTACCTTCTTTATCTATGAAGTACAAAGAAATTACTTTTCTAGATTTCTTAGCTCTGTGATTTCCACA
>NW_020869213.1:269715-279715 GCF_003789085.1 Penaeus vannamei
ATACTCAAACCTGCTAGGTGAGGCAGTTCAGGATGTTTTTTTTTTTAAGCGTTTTCCAATTCAAGGAACAAAACGAGTACTAAATTTGAGTTTCTTGAAGATTGTTCTGACAAAAGAATCAAATATCTGCTGCTTTAGGTATGACCCAGTATAAGCAGTACTAAACCAACTTAACCACAAAAAAAGGATTGTCCATTTAGAATCATACTAGCTCCATATCCTAACTAAACACTCCATTTGTTTAGTCGTATTGTCAAGTTGTTTTAGTACATCTCACTTTAGGCCTTGCCTAGAGTGGCTGAGATTTGAGTCCTTTTTAAAAAAGATTGTTACCCAGCAGTATGATAGTGCTCTTTTTAATCTTAAATTGCCCATTGTCTTTATATTTGTCATTCTTATAACATCATAGGTGATACTATATTCATGACATAATTTACAGGGAAACTATGGGCATGAAGATCTTGCAGAAACTGGGATGGAGACCTGGCCAGGGTGTTGGCCCACGTGTAAAGAGAATAGAAAAGGTTAAGGCTCAAAAAGACAAGCAGAGGATGTATGGATGTCAGTTGCATTCAGGTAAGTTTTAAACAACATATAATCAAAATGCATTTTGTGAAAAGAGGAAAATTAGATACTACTACTTTGTATGATTACATGGTTAACCCAGTGCCCAGTTTCCCCTTTTTGCGCCCGTCTCAATCGGTAGTTTGCAAGCGACATTTAGCACCTAAAAGCTTTTATTTTACTATGATTTATAAAAAAATTAAAGTTTTGAAGGTTTGCCTAAAATCTTTACCATATAAATGAAGCCGCTCCTATCGGAGAAAAACAAACTCCGTCCGACGAGCCAGTGGCGCAGGAATGAGCATGATATGATGCCATCCATATTTCGGTCCATAACAGCCATGGCATGTACGTACATGCCACCCGTCGGCTAAGGGTTAATGCTGTTAACCTATTCCCACCAGGGATGACGTGCATTGTCATGTAGATTTAGTTTATTAGTTGTGCTTACACATTGATGGCTCTACAAGTGCATAATCACCAAGGAGTCAATTGATAGGAATTCTGCCCATCTTATTTGTTTACCCTTTTCCTTGATTTTCAAAAATAATTTATTTCATATAGATATTGGTATTGTTAATAACTTCACAATAATCATAATCTCAACAGTGATAATAACAGCATCAAAATTAATAGCATCAGAAAAAAAAATCAGAAAAATTAAAGAAAGGGTGAAATCAGATGAGGTCAACTTAGGCTTACTAATTGACTTATTGGCAACTATGTGCTTGTGGAGCCAAATATGTATAATCTTATTTCACAAAAAAACTGCAGTGGACATGACATGTTCCTAGCATCAGTGGGTTTAACCCACTTGTGCCAGGTGTCACACATAGGTAGCACCCGGAAAAATAAATATGGCCCGCTGTCCCACCAGTGTGATGCTAGATCGGAGCTTGCGTTCTGATTTTGTTTCCCGTGGCAAGCGGCGCGCAGGCAGGTTCCTAGACCGGCCCGCACACCGATTTTGATACTGCCAGGAAACAGGGATTTTCGCCTTCCAAATGGACCAGTCCTAGTAGGTTAACATGTGGAGCATCCATATCTAGCATATTCTGTGATTGTGTTTTTTTTTGAGGCTCCAAACTTTTGTAGCTATTACATGACATGCTTGTCTTTTATACAGTTGATACTTTTTTACCTTCAGTAGAATATAATTTATCCATACCATACTAGATGATAAGTATTAGGTCAATTTCAGGCATATGTGCATTTGTAAGTACACTATGATAAATAGATACTGATTATGAGATATAAATTCACTCTAAGTCATTGTAAAAAAGAGGTCTCAACAAGACAGTCCTTTCAAGTTCTTGAATGTATTTTCTAAAAGAGTTATTTCAAATGGAAATATTAAAAGCTATACCTCACTAAGGTTGGACCCTTTAAGCTGTACATGATAGAGAAGTAGACTTTCAGAAGGAAAGAAGTTACATATCTAGAAAAAAAAAATATATTTTGCTTTACAGATGTGGGAGAAGGTGATAAAGATGAAGATGGAGATGAAGATGTAGATTGTGACTCAGGGGTTACATATGCACCTGATGATGTTGAAACACTATATCTTCCCAACCCGAAACAAGACCAGTTTGGCCTGGGATACAAACCTCTTGACCGCACTCCTGTACTTGGAGGACACATAAATCTGTTTGACCCTTCTCCCCTCAGCATGAAAGAGAAGAAGAAGAAGGTTTTGATAAAGGGACAGGTATGGAGTTTGTTAACAAAATTGATGATGACTGTAGAGACCATAAGGTTTGTTTTCCTGCTTTTGGTAAGAGATTGCTGCTACCTGTAAGAAGTCTGAAGTCATATACTTGTTTTAAAATATATGAGAATTATTCATCAATATTTTCTTTCCAGGGTTCTTCTTTGATTTCTAATATTATTTATTGTTTGAGATGATGAAATGAAATGATTATTTGAGAAACCTAAGAAAAAGTCTGTTCTTTGATTTTTGATAGAAGGATTACAATATATGATACTGGCTAATTACACTGTTTTGTATTGGAAATTCAAGATGTGAATTTATTTAATCAAATATATCTTTTCTATATGTGTGTCCATATATATGAATATTGACTGGGTCATGCCAAATTAACAATTTGACTTAAGATTGATGATATTACAGGCATTTGGTGTTGGAGCTTTTGAGGATGAAGATGAAGATATTTATGCAACAGAAGATATGAGTAATTATGACTTTGGTGAAGAAAAGAAAGATGCTCAAAAGAAGAAAATGGGTCAGAATTTCCAGTCTCCAATGGTATTTATTTGCTCAGATTCTGTAGATGTTTTGCATTAAAAGTTAACTGATTTTATGATATATATATTAAACTAGGATTCATGCAAAAATAGATAGATATTGATTTTCCTTTTATTTTGTCTCCTCCACTTCTCAAGACTCTCTTAGGATTAACAGAAATGATTGAAGGTTTCAAGATAAGTAACAAGCCTAGCCAAGGCCACAAAATTTATCCAAGACCAAACCTGCCCAAAGACTTTAGTCCTAAACACCAACCAAGAAAACGGAGGTAAGATTGTCTTTTCGTTTCATTAAAGATATACATATTAGATTTAGGATGTTCTGTGTATTTGGAAATTCTTTCCTATTCCCAAAACACCAAAAGCTCTTTATACAATCGTGCTTCTAATTGATAACTCCAGCAAATTTTCACCTTTTGCTAAGGGCAATCTTTTCATGTATTTTTATGTACTTGCAGATATTTTTCTAATAAATTGTCAGGGCAACCAGAGACAAGACATTTATTTTATGCCAGAAAATGTGTTGTTTTTGTGCTCATATCAAATATTTATCAAAAAACAGGTCAAACAAATCTGAAAATAAGAAAATATGGCAGGTGTTGCTGACATGGGGTCGATAGGCATGGTTGACCAAAGGATAAGAAAGCACAATTTTCTAAACCAGAAAATGTCTGTCTTGTATTGGCTTATATGATAGATGTGCAATACAGTGAAAAGACAAAATTCATTCTAGAAGTAATGGAGAAGGCAGGTGGGTTAGGATGGGCAGTGGAGTGACAAGACAAGTCGAAAGAATGGATAAAGTGATCAGGGTGTGGAAGAGAGAATAGGGTGGCTATGGGTCCCTGAGATTTTGCATTTGCCAGAACGTAATTAGGTATTCTAAATCAATGCTTCTCTTCCATTTGGCTCTTGCAATACCCATGAATTGATTTACATATCTGAGGGTAATGTTGAATAAAAAAATATCCTATATTTTTACTAGCATGATGCAACTGCACTCAATTTTGTGACTTGATAATACATGAATTTGTCATGTACAGTTGCTGTCCAATGGAAGAAGTTTCTTTGTTTTGCATAAATTCCCAGTAACAAGTTGAAAAATATATTATCATGCCCTACATGTATACTAAAATGAACTCATTGTCACCAAGAATATGCACTGTTCACTGTAGTTTTGTTTTTTTTAATTCTGTGTACAAATGCAAGAACTTAGTCACCAAGAAGTCAGTTAAGAAGCATACATGGCCACACCCAATTTCCCCATCTCTTGAATTTTTTCCCCATCTCTTGAGTTTTTTTCCGATGCTATTATTAGCATTACTCTTACTAGTACTGTTATTTATTATTATTATTATTATTATTATTATTATTATTATTATTATTATTATTAATATTATAAATAACCTAATGCTATTAACAGTACCAATAGTATTAAGAAATTAGAACATCTTTCTAGACATCAGGGAAAGGGTTAAGCAGGTTAGAATAGGTAAGCTTAGTCATTGATGTCTTGGTGACTAAGTGCTTTTGGAGCCATCTATGCATAAATGAGATTAGTAAGCTAAAATCACAGTGGTCATAGTATATATATGCTTATACCCTCCCAGCTTCAATCTTTCTCCATTTTCTGTAGCTTCTGCTCAATCAGTGTTACTTGGCTTGTATGCTACATTTTGATTTTGTATTGATCAGTGTCACTCAGAGTTTAACTATAAGGTTTTAGTCCGGTAAGATATACTAAATGGTAGTTCACAAAAAGACATCAGATATGGACCTGTATTTAATAGACATTTATCAGAAGCACAATCACAACTCAGAACTTGCTCAGATAGTAGGACATATATGTAATGCTTTAAAAAGCAAATCCTTGCATTGCTATTACTTGGGAAAGTCTTGTTGCCACCACTAACAGCAGGATAGGCAAAGGTCATTGAGACCAGTTTGTTGGTTCAGACTTTTATTGTTTTGTGTCCAAAAAATCATTAATTATTGAATTAGTTTAGTGTTCAAAATAGGCAACTGGTCCTTTTAAATATCAGTGTAGGGGCTCAGTCTTGCAGAATTAATTGTGTAAATGTTTTAACTATTAATTTATATATCTTCTTCCTCTGCTTAAGTCTCTCCTTCCAAATTTCTTCAGGATAGCAGGGTTTTGTAGTTTTAGGTTTTTAATTTGATACTTGAAAAGATTTGTACCAATTTTCATCCTAGGAATATAATACAATGTCTTTGATAATGTTATTAAGGTTATTTATCTGGAAATGTTGAATGGGATTATCATATAGGCAAATCCAGAATTCATGGTATTTATTGGTTTGTTATCTATATATACAATGGGCTACCAGCAATCCTTTCATTTTTCTAGGCTATATGGTTAAGTATAGATAGTGTGGCAACCTCCTCTTATTGTATGCATGATAACTTTTCAGATTTGAGAGAAAGGAAAATGAGGTGCGAGGCCTTGGCAGACATGAAATGACACCAGAACAGCGAGCAAGACTTCTCTCAGATAAATCCAAAACAACAGTGGAGGTGAGATTGATAAAATTTAGTATGCTCATTCAGAAAACATTTTTCCATTACCTGTATTCTTTCCCAGTTCTGTGTCACTCTTTAATGAGAGGTAGGAGTCAGATTATGTGGTATCCAGATATCATGTTGTGTAAAGAACCTCTGAAAAAAAAGAAATATAAAAAAAATATGTATTTTTGGAATCCAGTGTTTGTAGAGTGTGTGTATCCCACAATGTGTTATCAGTGTGCTAATCAAAACTTGGAACACATACTTTCTTTTTACACTAAATGGCTCCAAAGGTGCATGGCCAACAGGAAGTTAATACCTAGGCCTACCTTACCTTAGTTACCTTACCTTAATACCATCCCCTGAATTTTCACAGGAAAAAGTTTTTTATTTATGTAACTATATCACAATTCAGTTATTGTTCTTACTATCATTATTTTTGTTATTGTTGTCGTTACTTTACCAAGAAAAGTATTGGGGTAAATAGATGAAGTTATGTAGGCCTGTTAGCCCATGAAGAGCTATTTGTAAAATGCTAATGCATTAATGGCCCAAGAAAGAACAATCAAAAGATTGATTGATTTCCTTTAATAACAGCATATGAACATACTAGGAGGGGAAGACTGCTATAGTAATATAACTTTGGGAACTGCCTTTTCCTCAGTATTTTACATTATTTAGTTTAGGTGACTAAATGCTAGTGATTGGATGCACACATTTTTTACCCTGCTTGTGTGCTTTTATCTGCTTATAAATTATTGATAATTGTACTGAGTTCACATGAGGAGAATGTTATGTCCAGAGTGATTATTTTATTTGATATTAAAATTATTGTTTATTCTGCCAGATTAGGTCAGGGGTGAAGAATGAGGTCAAGCAGTCACAACAACAGACAAAGGGTGATATTCATGATACCTCAGATATTGACAAAATCTATGAAGAATTTAAAACCGCTTCTATGAAGTCTTCTGAATTTAAACCATTTGCAAGAAACTCTGAAAAGCAACGCCGTTATGAACTGTTCCTCAGGATGAAGGAAAGAGGCCAGAAAGGTTGGTAATTGTTGTTATATTTGGGTAAAATTCATTGTTAGAATGTTTAAATGGCACCACCTGTAGTTGTAGTCATAAAAACATTAGGGACATGCATTGTTTTTTTAAAGCTAGAACTGAGTATTAAAGAAATTAGATCCCTTTCAAAACCATCAGTATTCAGCCTGTATGATTGAAAAAATACTAGGTTCTGCTGCAGAGAGCTTTGCTCAGTAGTTACTAGCCCAGGGATAGTATGGCAATATTATTTGATGTGTACTATTGTTTCATTTAAAGAAATAATGTGCTGGGACCATGTAGATCATATTATTTGTTTGGAAGAGGGGAATGACAGAGTGGGAACGTGAGCGGGAGATATGTGAGTTTAACAGAGCAGCACAACTCTTTCAGCCTCTTACATCTACCATGGCCAACAGGTATGCATTTGGGGAATTCAGGCTCCAGTTATAGGGGAATTCAAGGCTCTCATCTCTGTTATAGGCTGTCCCATTTTGAGGTAGCAGGATAAGGGAATTTGTGTTAAGATGAATATAAGCATGTTGTAATACCTCTTCAAATACAGCTGTAAGAGTTCATCTGTTCATTTCTTTAAAAACAAATTTTGCTTATCTAAACCCCAAAGATGGAATAATTAGATGATGAATATTATCAGTGGCAGTATTATTGTTAGGACTGAGAAAATGGGAAATCATCACTCAGTGCCAGAAGTGTGTTGATATTTTGGTACATTAAATACGAAGGAAAATTATTTTTCTTGAGAAGCACATTCTACTTCATACTCACTCCTAGTATCTTTGCCTTAATTAATATGTTTATGCTATCAGCATAAGGTTGCACAAGAACAACTACCATATGTACACTTCAGTGATAGGAGAATATTTTGAAGAACTGGAAAATTGCAGGGATTGTTAAGTTCAGATTGATTTACTTTAATGAATGAGCCAAAATTCTCCTGAAAATGTAAACTCACAGTAGCTGTAGAAAGGAGAAAACAAGTAAATTATAATGTTCAGGTATGGGAGTTCATCTAGTAAAAAAGGTAATGAATTGTCAACATATAATAATATTCAGGACTGAAAGAAACCTAACTAAACAAATAAGAGAAATTAGTAATACCAGTTAAAACAAGTCATGATGACATTATACTTCTTTGCAATTTGGTACAGATGCTGTATTCAGGAAGACATAGTTGCATGGCATATCTGTTGACGCTGTACTCTCTAATACAGTGTTATACCTGCAGGTTTGTTACGGCAGCCACATCAGATACTGGACCTGTGCTGAAAGATGGATTGAATACAGAAATCCCAAAGGTGGGTCATTTGTTATAACTAATTTTAGAAAAGTCAAGGTGGGAATTATTATTTTACAAATATCTTTTTCCTTTCTTCTTCTACTATGTAAATTATTTGACACTGCTATGATACTGAACAAGAGAATTGTATTTCCAGTGGTATATATTTGTTCAGTTTCTATAGGTATTGTGATGTTATACTGTTAACTATGATGTTATAATATATGTAGTTAGAATTCACTTTGCACTTACTAAAAATTAACTTTCACACAGATTGAGTCAGTAACTGAAGAAATAGAGATTGACACACTTGGTGGTAATGTTGCTGATGAACGAGTAAAAGCTGCCAAAATGAACATGTTTGGCAAACTCACACAAGTCACTGTTGACTGGCATCCTGACCGTTTGCTCTGTCGGCGCTTCAATGTCCCAAACCCTTACCCAGAGTAGGTGATCCTCGCATTTTTATTATCTTTATCATTATTGATTTATTTGTTTTATTTATTTTGATTTAGTTAGTTATTTTTATCTTATTTTTATTTTATTTTTATGTGTGTAATACCTTGTTATCCAAATACAGTGTAATTGATATACTAATGCATTTTAAACTTCTTTAACTTTTGTAAAACAGGTCATCATTTGTTGGTGTCCGTAAGACTACAGGAGAAAAACTGTCCATCTTTAATGTCTTAAACGCACCTGTGGAAGACACAGCAGGCCTTCAGTCTAAAAGATCCCAAACTTTTTCAAAATCCGACGAGGACGATCAGAGTGAAGACGACGATGATGATGATGGTGATAGTTATGATGATAACAAACCAGAGACATTTGGTCTAAAGGTAAGTTAGACTAAATAGAGTATCTTATATGAAATTCTTTTTTCAAGAGAGGTTCTTATGGTATTATAAGAATTTACCGAGTACAGTTCAGAGTTACTCTGTATACCATCTAGCTGCTACTCACATTTATGATTCAGTTTTCTTTTCTTTGTCTCTTTCTTTAATTTTCTTTTGTATTCTCCCCTGCTTTCAGGTCCCAGTGGATGGACCACCAACAATGGACCTGTTTAAGGCTATTTTCCAAGACAGTGACTCAGAGTCAGATGATGAAGAGAAAAATGAAGCAGAGGGAGAAAGTGATGCAGAAATGTCAGAAGTGAAAGAAGAAAACACACAAAGCTCTTTTCAGTCATCTTCTAGGTCTTCAAAGGAAGGGAAGAGTAATGATGTTAATAATCCTGTAATGAGATCAGTGACTGAACTTGTGTCTTCAATAAGGGGTGAAGTGAATAGCAGTGTAAGTAAAGAGGAGGAAGTTGGTGTGAAAGATCCTAAGAAGAAAGTTAGGGTCAGTAGGTTTGAGCCAAAAGAAGAAGTCAAAAAAGAAGAGGACATCCCACCCAAACACATTTTTATACCTCGCAAAAAAGTTTCAGAACCTATTGAAAGTCAGCCAGCAAAAGGAATATTTGCAAACATTGATTTTGAAGCTTTAAACAGTTATAGAAAATTAGATCCAGATACTAGCAAAGCCCAGACAGATAGCATAAGTGATGATGGAGGTGCTAAGGAAGCTATAGAAAGGAAGGACAGTGATTCATCTATTGACTCTGAGGATGAATATGGACCCCCCATTCCATCCCACCTTAAGAATAGGAATCAGATGATTAGGTCGACCCCTGTGTCCGTTACCCTCCCAAAAGATGTAGCTACAAAGAGTGCCAGTAAAAATTCTCCATGGATTGTCAAAGAAGTAAAGAGTAAGAGTTCAAAGAAGCACAAACACAAAGATAAACATAAGCATAAAAAAGAGAAGAAGAAGAAGAAAAAGCAGAAGGAAAAGAAAAAGAAGCACCGCAGAAGGAGCAAGAGTGATTCAAGTACAGACTCATCTGACAGTGATTAAATTTTAAATTATGCAAATAGTTTTTCCTTTATAAGCCTCTGTTCTGCTTCTATCTACCATTATAGATATATTGAGATTTTATGGTATTTTATGATAAAGAATAGAAGAAAAATCAATTTGGAAAATCCTTTCAGATTTCTAGAGTTTGGGGAAAGAAACTACTTATTTTTTCTTTTATATCTCAAAAAATATTTTGAAACATAATTGAATTGCCATTTTGAATAATTTCAGATTATACCTCTAAATATTAGCTGTGTAAAGTTGATGAAAAATAAGTCAATCATTCTTAAATTCTGTATGATCAGAAGATTAGTTCCAGAAAGACCAGAGATATGAAGCTATCCTCAGCATGAGATATTCAGTATAGTTCACCTTGTACCAGCATTTAACATCAAAA
>NW_020869213.1:297215-309715 GCF_003789085.1 Penaeus vannamei
TTGAATACTGATCAATCCCTTTATTAGTCATCAGGGGCCTGTCAAGCAAAGTGATGACGTCATGTCCCCTCCCCCCGCTGCTTTGAAGTCGGTCATCGTAGAGCTTAACAACCGAGCCCCTTCTAGTGAAGCGTCGGGCAGAATTCTCTCTGCTGGGAAAGACATTTTCCGACCTAAGAATTGAGGCCTTTGAGATATTGATTTTGAAAAGCTAATTCATCTGAAATACAATGATTTTCTATTTTATATAAATTCAACAGCGGGTTCATAATCTTTATTCTTTAGTTTTGTTCCAAGTGCTGAAACAAGGAATCCTTGAATTCAATAGAATTTCTTTTCTCTACTGTATTTTTGCGTGTAAATTATTGCAGTAAAATCATTTGTCAGATTTGTTGCTCTTTAAGTGTTTAAAGGGAAATATATTCCAAGTCTGCCAGCTTATGGTGTTTTAAAATGCTAAGACATTACACTTTACTGATCTGGCTTTATTGCGTAACATACGAGTGAAAATGGATATTGTTTAACAGATTTAATTCAATTTAATCGTATTACATATTGGTGCAAGTAACGGTAATAGTAATGCCATTACTTGTAGCATGCAAGGCACCCACCGCTGTATAAAGCAGAATGATGTTAATTCTCTGACTTTCGATCCTTAATATTGATTTTCATTACTGTTATTGTTATGTGGGCCAATATTGTTACTTTTGTCATTGATTTTATTCCTTTCATACTCATGTTTATCAACGCATATGTTTATCTTAATTTATATCAGTATGGTTTAGATGACGTCGTGATCCTTAAGAAGTGAGATTGGGATTTGCCAGAAGTATTTAACCCGTCCATCCTACGGTATTGGGGTTAACACTGTCCTATCTGCCCTTCCGAAGGGAACCTGCTGGCCGCCTTGAGTCTCCTGAACAGCCGGCAGCTCCGCCAGAGTCCCTCCACAGCTTTCATGGTTAACCTTCCGGCCTGCCTGCTCCCCGTGTGCGTCGTGGGGCTGCCCATGTTCGCCGCGGGTTGCATCCAGATCCAGTGGTATGGAAGAGTCCTCATGCCGGAATGGGTGTGCATCTTCGGCTTCGCTCTCGGCCTCACCTTCAGCCAGGTCCACCTCCATACCCTCTGCGCCATCGCCTTCAACAGGTCGGTGCCCTTTTCTCGTGGTCTTGTCTACGCTGTGGATAAATATAGTCACGTAGAATACCTGTGTTAGAATCATTCTCTGGGCGTGCCTTATACTTCGTCCGTTGTGAATACCTAAGATTTATTCATTCTCTTAATCAGTTTACATTTTATTAATTCATGCAGATTGGTGGCAGTGGTTTGGCCGGCAAAGTACAAGCAACTGATGCAAGCAAAAGTTGTGAAAGTATACCTGGGACTGCTATGGATTTACTCCGCCCTGCTGTGGCTGCCTCTCACCTTCGGGGTAGGTTTTCATAAACGAATGCCATTTGTTGAACATCATGTATTAAATCACAGCATTTACATAGGCCAAATAGCCATGACCAGGGCAATGGTAGACAGTACTCTTTTTTAACCCTCTATGGTTTCGAAAAAGTTAATTTTGATATTACAATCTCCCGTCCAGATCACTTCCTGGTTACAGTTCTTGTGAACATAATAAAATTCATTTTTTTTTTTTTATTGATATCCATACTGGTATAAGAAATCCTTAGTTTCCAGGTTTATGAAACAAATCATTCAGAAATGAAATGAAACGGGCACAGAGATAAACCATGACGTTTAGAAGCAGGTGAATAACTTGTTTCATTTCGACTTTGTACACACAAATCTGTGAATTATTGCTCATAGCTTACAAGATTGCACAAATAGTTTAAAACTGATTTGCTAAAAACCTTATCTCGAGCCATTCACCTTTTCGTAAGAGTTCATGAGAGTTTACCAACGCACATCTCAAGGAAGGCTTTCGTAAAAATGAATGTAGACCAATCCAGTCGTGAAGAATACTGATGATGAAGGTCTAGTTTTCCTTCGAAACGTCTATATGAAGATGAAATTTTTAACGACTGTGTTAGTCAACCTCTTCATTCTTACGATACGACGCCTTAATAGCCAACCTATTACGAAATACATCAGGAACTAGAAAGACTATCAGTTATCTCCAACAGAGACCACTGTAACACGCCCTGACATTGCACCTACCCTGCGAATCCTTTAACATCAAGTATATGAAACCTCGAACAGTTCCCCTTTCAAACAAAAAACACGAATAGGAATAGAAATGTAACAAACATCTAATTTCTATTAAGACAATTCATTCTGAAAGAGTAAGATACTACAGCTGTCATCTCCTTTGTAATTTAACCCGGGACGTCCGGAGTTTTAGCCCAGACGCGAATTCTTCGCATTCCGGTTTTGCTGCCACACGTTAAGGGCTCATGACGTCATCGTTTCTAGAGGCGGAGCCCATCTCCTGGTCTGCGCTTGCATGACAGTGTTTCTTCCCCAGGGCCCTTCACTGAGCGTTAGGTCAAGTGCCAGTTAGAATAAATTATTTTTAATTAAAGCAAGAAAAAAATCGCTAAACAGGCAACAGTCACCGGTGCTTATTGTGCTCTTACAACGTTCATATCTCTTTGCAATAGTACTTCAAGGGAAAAAAAAAAACAATTTACAAGCTCAAAAAATGCAACCATGTAAATTTGCATTATTTCCAGCCGTAAACACTTTGTCCGGAAAAGAATCCGTTGGCTGCGGGGGAGGAGAAGCCGTTAGATTTTATACACGGTCTTGGTTTGATTCCCGCGGCGCCGTTTCTAGACTGAAGAGTAGGACAGTTTCGCCGCACCTTTTGCGCCCGGCAGTGGCAATCTGTGACGTCACTCCCAAACCTGGGAGGTCCGGGGTTTGGAAAAAAAGATGACAGCTGTCAAGGTGAAATGAAAAGCATCGAACTCGTATATAAGAAGCAAGCGACGTCCTTTGAATGAAAGCTCATGAGATAACGCCAAAATACGAAGAAGAGACAAAAAAAGAAAGAAAAAAACACACTTAGAAAGAAAAAAAGAAAATAGGAAGAAAAGACAACAAAAAAGAAAGAAAAAACACCCACTTAGTTTAAACCTGGTAAAAGTAATGTAAACAAAGTACCTTATCATGTAAATGTACCGGACGCTTAAATCTAGTCAAGATAACCTTCTTCCAAACACCACTTGATACTCACACAACAAATGAGCCAAAACAACGCCCGTTGACTTATAGATGTAAACAACGAATAAATCCTAAGATAATCCCCTTTTGATTAAACACCGCCCCTTGGTATAAAAAAAATCATCTGAACATATCAAGATCATCCATCCCCTTATATGCAAGAAAACCGTCCTTCGACACAAAGATGTTAATATACCCCCCCTAAATGAACAACCCCAAACATAACACAATCGTCATCTAAACTTAAGCAAAACCCACTCAAAACGAACTTAAGTAACCAACACACCTCACGCAACAGGGCAGATTGGTCTATGTCCCCAAAGAGCTGATGGTTTCCATGAAGGACGACTCTCCTCGCAAGACCGGGAAAGCCTTCCACGTGTTCCTGACTTACCTTCTACCCATCATGTTGACGAGCGTGTGTTACATCGTCATGTATTTTAAGGTGAGTTTCTTTCTGGATTGCGAGAGGATTGTGTGTAGGCCTACATTTTAAGGGGAGTCTCTTTCGTAATAATCGTAAAAATAACAATAATAATGATGATAATAATGACAATAATACTAATAATAATATCAACAACAATAATAATAATAATGATGATGATGATAATGATAACAATAATGATAATGATAATAAAAATGATGATAATGAAAATAATAATAGCAACAATAACCAATAATAATAATGATAATGATAATAATAATACTGTTTCCGGCGCAGGTTCGCCAAACCCGCAGACGGCGTCCGGGCGCGCGCACGAAGGCCGGCGACGAAGCCAGCCTCAGCGACGGGACGAACGTGATGCGCCAGTGGGACGACCATGTCACCCGCACCATCCTGGTACTCTTCGTGCTCCTGCTGGTGTGCAGCGTGCCCCACCTGGTGATCCACGTGCTCCACCTCCACGCGAAGCACCCTCAGACCTGGCTCCTCCTCCATGTCGTGTTCTGGCTGCAGTTCTGCCTTGATCCGATCATCTACGTCCTCATGAGCCAGCATTACCGCTTGGCTTGTCTCGAGTACTTGCAGAAGGTCTTCCCTAGGATGAACACCCTCCGCATCAGTAGTGGAAGCGACAGGGACAATCCCAAGACAGATAATTCCAACCAATTTCTTCAAGGGACGAAGTATGAGGTGAGACACTCGCAGCGGCCAGACTTCGGCGAGGACTCCAAGAACCCCATGCTCATGCCGGTGTAGGCTGCCTCTAATAGTTTTTTTTTTACCCTTGGAAATGTATAGTCCTTTTTCCGTAAAGTACAAAATGGTGGTGTTTGAATCTAAAGAGACTGATATATCTAATTAGATCTGGCATTCTGTATCTACCGGAATTGGTTTTCTTCTGGTGTTGGTATTTCTTTGTACAAGTACAAATATGTGTCGATATCACGCAGATTGTTGATATCACAAATTGCTTATTAAGTGTACCTCTTTTATATATGTATATAGCATTGATGTTCTTTTGGACTTAAACTAGGTAATACTTCAACTAGTCTACTTGGAGTGATAGTTTTATAAGGTTGCAGGGATGATTATGATAGGGCATGTGATGTTGTTCCTGCCTTTTATATGTAGATGAGTCACATACACAGTGTGTGCCTTTAAGAATAACGATAATCAGTATTATGATGTGATATTAATGACCGGCATGTGTTTCCAGAGACTTGCCACACGACATGGTCTATGAACTTGCTCGCCGTTGTTGTAATTCGAGTTCTAAGCACATACTTAACTGAAAGATAGAAAAAAGAGAGAACATGGATGTCGAGTAGTTCGTCCCCGGAAAGGCATGCGCTTAGCTAGTCATTGAGGACATGACTGCCATAGGGCAATAGAATTCGTGTGTCCTCTAGTGTAACCCGATTCTCAGATAGAACACAAAGGCACACCTTTCTGTCAGGAATGATAAATGTTAGGGTCACACAGAACAGTAGTTCCCAACCACAGGAGGGGCGCAGAGACTCATATTCACTGTCTTGGTTTACTTGAGGTAGCGCGCGAGTGCACATATGCATTTAGCTTGTACTATGTGACGAAGCTTTGGGTGAGATTTTTGCAACTTCTGAATAATGGAATGTTTCATGTGCCGATAAGAATTTACAATTTGCCAGCATGGGCGGCGCGCTGAGAAAAGGTTGGGAACTGTTGATATCAAATAATAATCAGTATTTGTTGTAGTTCAGTAAAATCAGTGCTTTTGTTAGTTCTATCCCATCTCACTGCGTTTAAGAATGGTATAAAATAATATCAATTATAATCCTATAATAGCCATTTAACGATGTACCTAATATGCAGTGTCTGATATTTTGTAGTTTTAGGCTTGTACTGTGCCTAAGTAGCCACGTAGGGATATTACATATATTTATTATCATGATAATGATATTGTGGTGTTACCATGCTCAATCATACCATTATATAATTTCTCTTGGATTCTGTCATTGGCGAATATGTAACTGATTGCCATGACTGATTTTTTCCTGCCCAATCCTCCCACGGCTGAGCTTTATCAAAACAATTTTACGTTGAAGATAAAGATTCCTTTTTGTGAGCTAAGGTTGGTACGAGTCATGGATGGTGCAAGAGAAGGCATTAAGGTCAAGAAATTGTTCATTTCTTATGATAATTAGCATGATTTGGTATGAAACATTTACTAGAATAAATGCTCCCTTATAAAGCGCCTTTTTAGTACTAACATATACTAAATCAGATTAAAAGTTTACATCTACGGCATTACCAGAGGCAAAATGTTCTATTTCATAATATCACATAAAACACATACACACGCGCATGCAACCGCAAATGGTGCTTCTTGCCATATTGCTCAATAGTTTTCATTTTTCAGGACCGACAAATGCACATAATTACATTATAAATATTTCTGAGAAAACTAACAAAACAAACAAAAAAGGAGTTTCCTGTGAATGTTTCTAAAGAATAAATTTGCATAAACAACCGCGTTCTAACGAAAGCGAGACAAATCTGCCTCATATTCCTCAGTTTCATAGATATGAGACAGTGTGTAAGTACTGCATTCTTATGTATGTAAATATACACACACACGTTTGTTTGTATACATATCTACACACACATACACACACACACACACACACACACACACACACACACACACACACACACACACACACACACACACACACACACACACACATAACACACATATAAAAAATAATACACACACACACACACACACACACACACACACACACACATACATATATATATATATATATATATATATATATATATATATATATATATATATATATATATATATATATATATATATATATATATATATATATATATTATACATATATATGTATATATATGTGTGTTAGTCTGCGTTTGTATATATATGTATATATATATATATATATATATATATATATATATATATATATATATATATGTATACACACACACACACACACACACCACACACACACACACACACACACACACACACACACACACAATATATATATATATATATTATATATATATATATAGAGAGAGAGAGAGAGAGAGAGAGAGAGAGAGAGAGAGAGAGAGAGAGAGAGAGAGAGAGAGAGAGAGAGAGATCGAGATAGAGATGAGAGAGAGAGAGAGATAACGCGTGTGCCTGTATATATATATATATATATATATATATATATATATGTATATATATGATATATATATATATATATATGTATATATATATATATATATATATATATATATATATATATATATATATATATATATATATATATATATATATATAATCCCGAAACCCCTAACAATTTGATGCATTGTCTTATGGTTTATCATGGTTGCTACAAAGCACAATATCATCGATTATTAAAAGTTTTGGAAGCAGTTTTTTCACGTAAAAAGAAGTCAAAAGAAAGCCCTAAGAGCACTTAATATGCTGGTATGGAAGCTTTAGTTCAAATGGAGAAAAGTACCTGGCTACTCTTCAACTTATATCCACACGCACCACACCGCTTTGCAAGGCTGTGGAAACTTTCAAGTGTATTTCTCATATTCAGTCAAAACATTTTTGTATCAAAATGTTTACCCTTCCTCTATACAGTTCATACACTCCGGCGAACCAATCAGAGCACGATATTTTCCAGACATATTACATGCAGGTTCAGATAGGAATTTATATTTTCATTAATTACGAATCGCATCGGAAGTTTCTGGATATAAAATTCCATTTCATAGTTGCATAAAATATTTCTGCGTCTTTTAAGCCGTACATCAAATACGTGTTCACTCGGTATAGATAAGATTTGAAGTCAATCATGACAAGTCCGATTTCGGTGGAAAAAATGTCTTTAAAATCATTATGTACCTCTATGATGCAATCTTACAGGCTCAAATATATCAGAATGAACTGTGCATCTTAATTTGTTGATGCAATTTAATCAATAAGACTAAATATTTCCGATCATTGATATTAGCTAGTTGACATGAGATGCAAAACCTCAAGTAAACTTTTATATGCAATATATGTAATAACAAAAAAATGTTTTGGCTCAATCTGAGAAATACATTAAAAAACAACCTTGCGAAGCGAAAAAAGTGTATAAACGATCATATTTGTAGAAAAATCAAGTACTTTTTCCATTTTATTTGAAGCTTCTACATTTTGCTTATAGTTAAAAATCGTGCCAGTAAATCAAGTATCTTTAATAGTCTTCTATCGACTTTTCATATGGGAAATTAAGCACAAGCGTCGATGTTATCGTGTTTTGTAGCGACCACGGTATAACATCAATGTATCGAAGTGTTTGGGGTTTCAGGATGCAGCAAAGAAGGCCTTGTGTGTGTGTGTGTGCGTGTGTGTGTGTGTGTGTGTGTGTGTGCGTGTGCGTGTGCTGTGTGTGTGTGTGTGTGCGTGTGCGTGTGCGTGTGCGTGTGTGTGTGTGTTGTGTGTGTGTGTGTGTGTGTGTGTGTGTGTGTGTGTGTGTGCGTGTGTGCGTGTGCGTGTGCGTGTGCGTGTGCGTGTGCGTGTGCGTGTGTGTGTGTGTGTGTGTGTGTGTGTGTGTGTGTGTGTGTGTGTGTGTGAAATGTATTCCTTCATCTCTTAAAACTTAGATTATATCTTAAATGGCATAGCATCTCTGTGTCTATTCTGAATTAAGATGTTCATGCGATATACTTATTTATCAGCGCCTAATTTAGGCTCCCTATATTTTCTAATGCCAACATGAGAAGAATACGTCTAGCTTCATAAGATAATAAATCTTTTACGAGCATTTTTTTATTACATAGGATTAGCAAACGATATTTTCGCCTTTTATGTCCGTATATGGCTTTTTATGTTGCGTTCTATTCATGCTCTTCAAATGATATCGACACATAAGTTTCCAAAACGTCAGATTCGACAACGATTGATTTATGATAACTATGCAGACCACTTCTAGACCTATAGTGCTAAGCGCCCCAGTTAAGTCCTTAAGGTAGCGTAAACAATTTGCAATACTGCAAAACTATCCACGAATTCATGGAGTTGCGATGTAATCCTGTTCGACAATCCATTGGTCCATTTAAGCATTTTCGTCTTAATGTCAAGTATGACCTTCTCCCCCTCCCCCCTTCACCCCTCTCCCTACCCATCCTCTTCCTCACCTCCTCCTCCTCCTCCTTCTCTCCTCCTCCTCCCTCCTTCCTCCTCCTCCTCCTCCTCCTCCTCCTCCTCTCCCTCCATATCAGCAGCCCGTACTGCTGTCTGTCCCAAGGTCTATAAAAGTACTTATGTAGACCTTGGCTTGTTCCACACCCATTTATGCCGGGGAGATGCGTCCGCCACGACCTAGTCTGATCTTCCAGACTTCTTCAGTGCTATGGTGTGACTATTGCCTCGACTTCAACATGTCAACAGTATCTTCCTCTGCAAGTATTTGATGTCCACAGGTAGGTATGACAACAATATTTTCTGTCACCAGCGGCGGAGTGAGGAAAACCAAATGGATTATAGAGTTGTTAGGGTCCTTTGTGCTTGCTATTTAAGCCTACGCATGAGTTCATACTTATTAACAAACAACGTTTCGGTCTCCTGAACTGATGGAGCTATGGCGTATGCACTGATTCCCCCCCACCCCTTATATCATCGTCACTTGTTTACATTTTCAGTTTAGGGTCAAGTATGACCTGACCTGTGTCTGCTGACTACCAAGTGACCTAATCTGACATTCCGATCATTTTGTTAGACCTGCGTTTTCCCTTTTCTCGGAATATAAACACCCGCCTCACCTTTCTCTCCTAGAACTAGAGGCAGGATCAATGTACTATATCTCTTAAAGCTTTTACGCGAATGTGTATATCATATTTTTATTATAGAGTATACATTATATTTGTTGTTATATATATATATATATATATATATATATATATATATATATATATATATATATATATATATACTATATATATATATATATATATATATATATATATATATATATATATATATATATATATATATATATATATATATATATATATATATATATATATATATATATATATATATATATATATATATATATACTATATATATATATATATATATATATATATATATATATATATATATATATATATATATATATATATATATATATATATATATATATATTATATTATATATATATATATATATCTCAATTTATTACTGAATATGTCATAATGATAATGGTAATCATAATGATAACATTAAGAATTATGAGCCTAGCTGGAAAATATATATTCCTTTTCTCGAACATTCACGTAACGCGGTAAACAGATACGATCAGGTAGGCCAGGTGATTAACCCTTTGGTGACTAAGAACTCAAAAAGTCATCTATGTATAAGCAAGATAGGAAACAAACTTCAGAGAACTCTATATCTACTATATCTGTCGTCAGTGGAGGGAGGGAGGGAGGAAGGAAGAGGGTGGGGATAGGGTGGGAGGGAATAGGGGAGGAAGGAGGGAGGAAGGGTGTTGGAGGGGAAGAGGGAAGGAGGGAGGAGGGAGGGAGGAAGGGGGTGGAGGAAGGGGTGGGAGGGAAGAGGGAAGGAGGAAGGGTGTGGAGGGGAAGAGGGAAGGAGGGAAGGGAGGGAGGAAGGAGAGGGTGGGGGTAGGGGAGGAGGGAGAGAGGAAGGGTGTTGGAGGGGAAGAGGGAAGGAAGGAGGAGGGAGGGAAGGGTGTTGCAGGGGAGGAAGGAGGGAGAGGGAGGGAGGAAGGGAGTGGGAGGGGAAAAGGGAAGGAGGGAGGAAGGATTACCTACCTTGACTACTACGCTATGATGTGATTTCAACCACGTGTCTTGACTGATCCACGTAGGGGATTTTCAAAGAGAAGCCCATTTGGAAAAGACTGATTCAGATCCCCCGAAGACATGGAGTATGATTTATTTTCTTACGTAAGATAGGCTTAATTTGTAGGATTCTTAGGGGAGATCCTTTGCGTTCCTTTAAAGTTTTTTTTTTTTTTTACATCTCAAACACTAGATTTGCTACAAAAAAAACATAAAGACAAAATCGTATGCATTAACAAAAATGATTTGATTATGCTTTTGGTATGTAACCTAAAAGTAGGCCTATTGACAACGCAGACTTGCTCAAGGCAACTGCAGCTGAATGTTGCAAGATTTTAAATTTGATAAACCTCAAAAAATATTCACGAATCAGTAGAGCCTACCAGCATGCACTAACAAGATTCAGCCGACTGTGCAAGTAATAATGTAATTATGGTTTCTAACGGTCGTCAGGCTCGGAATCGAATCGCACCTTCCTTGTGCTTTAAAACCCACAATCTGCAAATATACATATGTATACCAAAATGTTGCATTTGTTATCCTACCTAGACCTACCATGGGGATGCTAAATACCTGTACATGTCCCTCAAGAAGCGGCAAAGCACGTGTCTCTCGCCCTCCGTTTGATCTCCGGCGGCGCCCGCATCGTGCCTGGGCAGACGTGACCGAACGCAGGCGGCCATAGGTGTCCCAAATTTCTCCTTCCGGTTTAGGTCTCTATCACTAAGCAAATGATCGAGACACACTTTTTTATGTTCGATATGCCCTTCAGGTTTTGTTTTAAATGTTTAGACTTTGAACTTCAGTAATTAAACATAAGACTTTAAGAATCGTCAATATTTACCTTATTTTTTCCTGCTTCGTTATAAAAATCATTATTCTTTTGTTTGCTACTACATTATCCATACAGTTTCATTGTTCTCGCATTATTCTTCTTTTGTTATGCTACTATCATTATCCATACAGTCATCATTGTTCGTATCGTTATTCCCATGACATCCAGAGTCAAAACAATCTAAGGAAAAACGAAAGAAGATAAAATGAAGAACAAACGTATATTTCAACATCACCACAGATGAATTAGGCAAATGCATTCATTCAATACAAATAGGTTTTTGAGTTCTTTGCAATTTACATGTATTTGTTTTGTTTTATTCAGTTATTTTAATATTTGTTCCTGTCTTGACATTAAATCATTGTTCATGTGGGGTTACGGATATGGACACCTATTGGCTGAGGTGTCGCTACAAAGAAAATGAAACCGCAGCGCAAATTAAGGAAGGGCCTTATCATACGGTGGCGTCATGCCCATTAAAGCTGGAAGGTCGAATGTCGTACCTGCTGGTTCTTTTTATATCTTGATATATCTTTATATGCCAATACAGGCAATCACATTTTAGTACTACTCTTTTTATGTGCAATTACAAATACATATCACAAGTCAAATGATTTTAGTTTATTATCCCATAGATCATAACAGAAAAAAGTTACTCCCCCTGCCCCTACTTCAGATCCGCCTTCCCCATCCTTTAATTTCAGCTTGTATAACGCACTTGATATTATGTTCTTGTAAAAATGGCGTTCTGGTCAAGCACTTACCCTGCTTGATCCAAATCATTGATTCAGCGTATCGATATTAAGTAAGAAAGCGCCTACTAAGGAATGGTTTGTGAGGACAAAGCACAAGACATGAAAATAGAAAAGAAGGTGATTCTAATACATCCTGATGATGATGGAATTCAGTCTTGGTTTAGGGATATTTGCTATTCACGTGCCAGTTTTAGATGAAAAAGCTGAAAAGCAAATACATACTTTTTTTCCTTTTTTATTCCATGCAAAAGACCAAAGTTTAAAGACCCCACCCCACCCCACCCCAATTTAGTAAACAAGTGGTACAACTCAGGCCGCGCACATAGCACCCTCCACTTACAGTGAGACTGTCCCTTATGAAACACCATCGCTATACCGTCCCCTGACTACGATACAGGTTAATGATGTATTCAGC
>NW_020869213.1:324715-327215 GCF_003789085.1 Penaeus vannamei
AAGATGCCCTTACGAACACGAAAACATGTATACGATAAACATTTTGTCTAGCATAAGCATTGAGTGAGTTTAAGAGTAATGGCGCTATCATTTTATATTCCAAATTCCTTAAACACGATGGTTAATTACACCTGAGTCATGTTTTACATAAAATCCTGGTTAAGTTTAAACAGCTTCTTAATCAGGCCAAGTTTGTAATCCTCCGCAGATCTTTTAAACTGTTTTAGCAAATCTACTACTTTGGAAAATTGTTTGCGTGAATAGTAGGCCTATATCTATATGCAAAAATAAAGCTATACTAATTATCCTTTTTATTTATCATTTTTATTTATTTATCTATTCAATTTCATATTTATTTGTTTATGTTATATTTCATTATTTCTGATACAGCGAAAAGTTTTAGGTTAGTCTCCTCCCTTGACACACAAGCGCCGACTTGTTGATGTCGCGTAATGTTACCCACCTATTAAACTGTCAGTGGATGATATCGCTGTGATGAATGGTCTGGGATCAAATATCAGTTGAATCATAAATTTACTTTTGATACTTGTTTGTTGAAGAGACGTTATTTCACTTTTCATGGTTACACACTTTTCAAATAGATCCGATACATTTTAAAAGATCGTTCAATAATCTCCGTTTCAGAGCTGATTAAGCGCGGGAGACCCCGGTGATGGCGGACTTCCTGGAGAGCAACCTCTTCCGCCCCACCGCCCCCAGAGAGCCGTTCTTCAAAAAGCCCAGGCGGAAGAAAATCAAAGTGGACGAAGACGCTGACGCCTTCGACCAAGAAGCTCCCAAAGATTCTCGTCCCTTCACAAACATCGGGGTGGCGTCCCTCGCAGCCTCCCAGATCTTAGACACTCACGCCACGAAGCAGAAGAAGGTGATGGTCACAAACGGCCTCGTAAGAATACCCGGACCGCCCGTCACGCCCACACGCAGGAGGAGGAACATCCCTACAAATGCTTCTCAGTCAGGCTTGTCTCCCTCCTCGAAGGAAACCCGCTCGCCGCAGAGGGTCGCTGTCGGTCGCTCGAGAAGCTTCAGGGCCAAAAAGGGACACGACTATGAGAACGTTTCGCTGCGGAGAAATTCCATCGTCGGGCTGCAGGTGCTGAAGATCTTAGCTGAGCGGGAGTCTAGTAACAGCGGCGAAGGCGAAGTTTCTAGCGTCTGCCAAGTCCTGGAACAATTCAACAAGATGAATTTGGTGCAGGATAAAACGAAACAGACCGTCAGCGAAGAAAATAAACGCAAAGTCGAGGCCTCAAAAACGAACCAAGACAACAGTGTTTCTCAAAACAAGTCAGTCCTTGAGAAGGACAAAAATAGTGATAAGGACCACGAACCAGCGCAGACGTCTGAGTCGTCGGGGGAAAAGCCTCTGACTTCAGAAGCGCCCCCGCAGAAGATAGAAGATGCCTGCAAGAAGTGTGCGAACAATAAAACCTCCCCCGACACGACGCAAAATGAGGACTCCGATCTTCAGCCCTGCAAAAAGCACAGGCAAGACAAACGCAAAAAACTTTTACGACTCCTACGCTTGCTCTTAGGTCTCAGCTGGAAGAGGAAACCCAGGAAAGAAGACAAACAGTTCTTGATCACAGAGGAAGTCACTCAGGAGGAAGACAGTAGTCGTGGAACCGTTTTCAAGAAGCCTAAATTGTCCAAGAAAGTGTCGTTCAGAACCAAGCACTGCATAGACGACCAGGCGGCGGGGTCCAGGGGCGAGCCGTCGTTTCTGGTGTCGAAGAAGAGGAGGCCCAGGAAGAAGGTAGTTGGCTATCTTTTGTTTTGTTTTGGTGTATGCCTTGCTGCTACATTTCTAAACCTCATTCTGTTGTCTCAGGTGAGTCATAAACAATAAACGTATGCTAAATGTTGGTACAAACACATATGTGTGATCTTCCTTTAAGATTTTACACACACACACACACACACACAACACACACAAATCCATGACAAATAGAAAGGTTTAGACCCAAATGGCGAAGTAAATTGCATTACGACTTGTGGCCGAATGCGAGTCATACTAAGCATTCGCTTTCTTTAGCAACATCCACTACTCGTTCTTACTAGACTGAATGCGATTAAGTAAATCATAAGGTCTCTGTACCACTGATTCTCTTAGCCCCTTAGTACTAGTAAGTGACGAAGAGGCTGTTTTTGGTCTAATTTTAGTTCTCTGAAGTAAACTATATCAAGTGATTTATTGATAGTCTCTGTTATGGACACAAACGCTAATATGTTTATACACACACACACACACACACACACACACACACACACACACACACACACACACACACATATATATATATATATATATATATATATATATATATATATATATATATATATACACACATATAACCCAACAAACACGCACATATTTTTCTCATATTCTCATATGGCGAAGTATTTGTGCATGCGAGTTTGCATTTGGCCGTTCAACATCATGACCCCAGGGTAAAATCACAACCCAGCTGGATGCCCC
>NW_020869213.1:334715-340215 GCF_003789085.1 Penaeus vannamei
GTGTTCTTCTAGCAAGCAAAAAGGTCTTCCAAACAAAATACTTCAGTATATGTTTTAATCATACAAATGACTAAATGACATAACCTAATACTGGATCTATGGCGCCTGTGCGCATTAGAATCTTACATAAAAGGGAAAAATACACACACACACACACATATAAGAACAGAAAAAAACATAAATGGTATTTCGAAACACATGAATTCAAATTGAGAAAAAACATCTGACGTTAACATCAGAATTTTTAGAATTCTTGAGGCTTCACGTCTGCTCTGATTTGGAGTGTCAAGTAACGCTGGATATTTGTGCTGAGTCACTCTTCACCCGGGCTAGATAACAAAGATAGATGTATACAGACAGAGGGATAGATAGGATAGATAGATAGGGAGAGCGAACGAAAGCTAAATGGATCGGTATTTATACTTACATGTGTATGGATAAACTTATGATAATGTAATGATAATAAGGAAGATTATGATAATAATAATGATACTAATAATAACAATGATAATAACAACAACTATGATCACAGTAATGATGATAGTGATAATAATGATGGCAATAACAATAATGATGATAAAGAATAATAATGATAGTCCTGATAATGAAATTATAAGGACAATAATAAAAATGACAATAATGATGATGATATAATTATGATAATAATAACTGATGATAATGATAATGATGCTAATAGTAATAATAATAAGGATAATAATTATGATAATGATAATGATGATAATAGTAATAATAATAATGATAATAATGATGATAATGATGATAACAATAGTAATATAACAATGCTAATCATAATATCAGCAATGATAATAACAATAATGATAATGATAGTAATATTGATAATAAACATAATGAAGATAATAATAATGATAATGAAATAATAATAATAACAATGATGATAATAATAATAATAAAATAATAATAATAATAATAATAATAATAATAATAATATAAATAATAATAATAATAGCAATAATAATAATAATGATAATAATAATAATAATATAGATAATGATAATAATAACAATAATGATAATGCTAAGAATGATGTTAATAATGATAATAATAAAACTACTAATAAAATATGATAATAATAATAATGATAACAATAATAATGATAATGATAATAATAAATATAGATAAATAATAATACATAATGATAATAATAACAATAATGATAATGCTAAGAATGATGTTAATAATGATAATAATAACAATAATGATAATGCTAAGAATGATGTTAATAATGATAATAATAATAATAATGATAACAATAATAATAATAGTAATGATGATAATAATAATAATATAATAATAATAATAATAATAATAATAATAATAATAATAATAATAATAATAATAATAATAATAATAATAATAATAATGATAATAAAAATAAGAATGATGATAATGATAATAATAATAATAAGGATGATAATGATAATGATCATAACGATAATGATAACAATAATAATAATAATAATAATAATAATAATAATAATAATAATAATAATAATAATAATAATAATAATAATAATAATAATAGTAATAATAATAATAGTGATAATGATAGTAACAACAGTAATAATAAGAAGAATCACAATTATGATATTAATAGTAGTAAAATGATAATGATGATAATGATGATGATAATGATAATGATAATGAGGATAATAGCAATAATGATAATGGTAATGATAATGATAATAATAATTTTGTTATTAATAATATCAATAACGCTAATGATAATAATCAAAATAAAAACAGTAATAATAATAATGATGATGATTAAAAGCATTAATGAGTATTATATTTAGTGATGATGATAGAAATGATAAAAACAATAATGATTATAGTAATATTGATAATGATGATGATATCAATAATGATAATAATAATGATAACAATGAAAAAGTAATGATAATAATAATGATAATGATGATAGTAATAATAATGATTATATCTATAATGCTGATAACAGAAATGATAAGCAATAATAATAGTAATATCAATAATGATAATGATAATGATTAGTATTATCATAATTATGATAATGATAATAATACTGATAATCATAGTAATAACAATAACAATAATGATCATGATAATAACATTAAAAGTAACAAAGGTGATAATAATAATGATTAAGATAATAAAGATTATAATTACATCAGTAATAATGATTATGATGATAAATGATGATGATGATGATGATGGTACTAACAACGATAATAATACTGATGATAATAATGATGATGATGAAAATAATAGTAATAATAATAATAATAATAATAATAATAATAATAATAATAATAATAATGATAAATAATAATAAATAATAATAATAATAATAATAATAATAATAATAATTAATAATAATAATAATAATAATAATAATAATAATAATAATAATAATAAAATATTAACAATAATAAACAATGATAATGATAATAATAATGATAATGAATAATAATAATAATAATAAATATAACAATAGTGATAATATTACTATTAAAATGATAATGTATAACAATAAATGATAATAATAATAACAATAATAATGATAAAAAAATAACAATAATAATGATTATATAACAGTAATGATGATAATAATAATAACAATAATAATGATAAAAATAATAACAATAATAATGATTATTATAACAGTAATGATGATAATAATAATAACAATAATAATGATAAAAAATAATCAGTAATAATGATTATGATGATAAATGATGATGATGATGATGGTACTAACAACGATAATAATACTGATGATAATAATGATGATGATAAAAATAATAGTAATAATAATAATAAATAATAATAATAATATAATAATAATAATAATAATAATAATAATAATAATAATAATAATAATAATAATAATAATAATAATAATAATAATAATAATAATAATAATAATAATAATAATAATAACAATAATAATAATGAAAATGATAATAATAATAATAATGATAATAATAATAATAATAATAAAAATAACAATAGTGATAATGATGATGGTAATGATTATTATAATGATAATAGTAATAACAATAATGATGATAATAATAATAACAATAATAATGATAAAAATAATAACAATAATAATGATAATAATGATAATAATAATAATGATAATATAATAATAATAATAATAATAATAATAATATAATTATTATATTATATTATTATATATTATTATTATTATTATATTATATTATATATATTATTATTATTATTATTATTATTATTATTATTATTATTATTATATTATTATATTATTATATATTATATAGTATTAGTATCATTATTATCATTACTATAATGATAATAATGATAACAATGATAATAACGATAATGATAATGATAATAAGGGTAATGATGATAGTAACGTTAGTAGTAATAACAATGATAACGATATTAATGATAATAATAATAGTAATGTGAATAATAATGATAATAATAATAATAATAATAATAATAATAATAATAATAATAATAATAATAATAATAATAATAATAATAATAATAATAATAATAATAATAATAATAATAATGATAATAATAATAATGATAATAATAATAATGATAATATATAAATAATAATAATAATAATAATAATAAATAATAATAATAATAATAATAATAATAATAATAATAATAAATAATAATGATAATGATAATATATAATAATAAAATGATAACAATAGCAACAATAATAATGGTAATAGTGATAATAATGTTAGTGATGATGATAATTATTATGATTATGATTATAATGGTAACAATAATAATAATATTATTATTATCATTATTAATGATAATAATAATAACAATAATAGTAATAACAATAACAATAATGATAGTAATAGTAATGATAACGATAATGATAATAACAATAATAGTAATGAAAATGATGATAGTAATAATGATAATGATAATGATAATGATAATAATAATGATCATAATGATGACTATAATGATTATTACATCAATAGTTATGTTGATCAAGATGATGATGATGAATATAATATAGACACATGATGCAAAGAAAAACAATACCTTGATAATATGGAAGAAAAACCCACAATGCACAAACAAACAGACCCGAAGATGATCAGGATGATGATGATGACGATGACGATGATGATGATGATGCTAATAATAATGATAATGATTATGATAATTTAATAACATTAATAACAATGATAAGAATAAGAAGAAAAAACATCAACAATAAAACCAATATGAATATAACACTAATGATGATGGTGCCAATACCATTGTTTTTTTTTTTGGTAGCACGTTATTTTACTAACTGTGGAGTATTCACTTATAAAATATGGAATATAATATAGACACATGATGCAAAGAAAAACAATACCTTGATAATATGGAAGAAAAACCCACAATGCACAAACAAACAGACCCGAAGATGGAATCGAGGACGATTCCGAAACTGTTGTCTCACTTTCATCAATAAATCTAGTTTGTGCATTGTGGGTTTTTCTTCCATAATATAGACACTGAATCCGAAGAAGAAGAAGAAGAAGCAAGAAGATAAGTAGTAAGAAGAAGAAAAGAAGAAGAACAAGAAGAAGAAGAAGAAGAAGAAGAAGAAGAAGAAGAAGAAGACAAAGAAAAAAAAGAAGAAGGAAAAGATGAAGAAAACGATGATGACACTGATTAAGAAAAAAAAAGATAAACACGTTGACTGGACTCATTAGATCTGCATCATTCCTATGATCGGTATTTCATAAAAGTTCTTCATTCTGCAATGCCTAGACAAGGTCAGTAAAATCATGGTTCCGGCATTCCCCAAAATCCCGTCATGAACCCCAGCAACCTCCATCTATTTAACCCAATATACACAAAATGACCCCACACGCGATCGGAAAACCCAAAGATCAAACTGATTCACCGCGAAACTCGATAAGGTCAACAAACCACACAAGAACCGCGCGCTTAATGAGGGCGGGATCCTTCACAAGGTCGCCGCGGTGCTCAAGAAGACCGGCATGGTTGACAAGGACGAACACGAGACAAGGTTGGTAGGCCTCTTCATCACGAACGCGGTTTCCTTCACAAGGTCGGCGCGCTGCAGGATTATGTTCCCTGGCAAGGTCGGCGTGCAGGGTCCCTTCAACTTGCTCGTCTGCTCCGGTCCCTGATTAATGTGTGACGAGAGCGGACCCGAGTGAGGTGCGTTGTCTGTCCGGGCAAACAGGGATGTTGTTTTGTTTGCGTCCTTTGCCACACCTGCTTCCAGAGCCATCGGCCTCGGCTGCAGCTACGGAAAAGTTTCGTTTTTTTTTCTTTCTTCACATTCATTGTTAAGAGAAATTGTAGATACGTTTTGCTTTGAGTAGAGATCTATTCGAACTTT
Source organism: Penaeus vannamei (assembly GCF_003789085.1). Lineage (NCBI taxonomy): Eukaryota > Metazoa > Arthropoda > Malacostraca > Decapoda > Penaeidae > Penaeus > Penaeus vannamei. Next base: position 340,129 of record NW_020869213.1, read on the forward strand.
TTTCTGTTCATCACGCATGAGGAATTTGCTGAATAATCAAATATGATATCGAGTATCTTTTTTACACAGTACGAGTATTCTTTTTAC